>CAUYSK010011923.1:0-70278 GCA_963575035.1 Avahi laniger | reverse complement strand
TGACCTTCCGTCGGGAGCCGCCCCGCTCGCCGGGAGGCCGCCAGCGCTGTGCCGCCCGCGGGCAGCGGTCAAGCCAACACGAAAGGAAGTCGCTTCCAACTGACAGAAGGATTTCAAATTCTTTTTTTCCCGCAACAGGCCCCGTGGCTTCTCTTCCTCTTGGCTGTGATTTCTGCAAACTTGCTGTCCGGTTTCTGGCTCCCCTTGCTCACCCCGCGCCCTGAGAGCTGGTGGGTCCCCCAGGTGACCCCTGCGGGCTGCCGTCACTCATCCCGACGCCACAGGTGCGGCACCTGAATTCCTCCGGAGGAGCCCGGGCAGGGGGAAGGCTGGGCTGCTCTGGGCTTAGGGACTCCGAGGGCACACGCAGGAGGTGACGGAACCTTGCCGCCCTTCACACAGGCATGGAGCTGGTTGAAGAGTGACAAGCAAGGGTCCCTCACTTTCTTCCTGGGCTGCAGACACGAAGGGCATTTCCCATGGAACCCCAGGGGAGAGCAGGCCAGGTGGGGTGGGGTGCCCAGGACAGCAGCCCGGGGACACAGGCTGCGCCGGGAAGGACATTGCAGAAAGGCCCTTTATGTGGAAAGTAACCGCATCTGCCCGGCGGCGCCCCACCAGGCCGCCCCACCTCTGCAGAGCTCCGCGGCCGGGGCAGAGGGAAGGTCTGTTCTTGACCCGAGTGAGTGGAAAGACAGGCTGAGGCTTTTTAAAAAAATAAGGGTGTGATTCACATACCATGAAATTCCCCATTTTAAGAGGCACGATTCAGTGGTTTGGGTACATTCACAGGGTAGTGCGACCATCGCCGCGGTCTAATTGCAGAAAGCCTGCACCCATCAGCACTCACTGCCATCTGCCGCTGTCCGCCCAGCGTCTGGCCACCACGCACGTGCCTTCCGTCTCCAAGGGCGGCCTGTTCTGCGCGTCACGTGTAACTGGGCTCGCACCGTGTGGTCTTTGCGACTGGCTGCCTGTCTGACCGCAATCTTTCACGGTTCATCCGCACCGCGGCAAGCGTCAGTCCTCCCTTCCTTTTCATGGCTGGATAATATTTCGTCCCACGCCCAGATGGCGTTTTGTTTCTAGTCATCCGTCGGTGGACTGCTGTCCTTGATTTTGGGGACCCACCCAGCCTTTCCTCCCGGAGGGCCAGGGCTCTGTGGTCCAGTGTTTCGGAATTTTCTGGTAGACCTGAGGCAATGTGCTGAGCAAATAACCGAAGGGTATCTGAGTGTGAAAGTATCGGAGTCATGATGTTTGGCTCCGCCACGGACCAGGTAGCCCCTTAACCTCACCTGGCCTCAGTTTCTTCATCTGCCAAATGAAAGGCTGGAACCAGATGGTCCCTAACATCTCTACCTGTCTATCACTTTAAGATAGTTCAGCAAAGCAATTAACACGCAGCCTCATATTACCTTTCTGGAAAAGGCAGAGGAAAGCAGGCTGTCGGCTAGCACGGTTAGGTGTTCCCGTCACCTATACTGCTCTCTAAACAATTTGGATCCATCTACAGAAGGCTCTCGCAGCAGGTTTCCAAACCACAAAAATCAACGCTGGATGGCAGGGGAGGAATGACAGGCCAAATTAGAAAGAAGAAATATAACAGGGACAAATGTAAAGTCTGGCATTTTGCTCCAAAACCTAACAGAACAGCTACTGGCTGTGGGGGGAGGGGGTGCAGGGAGAGGGGAAGGTGTGTGTGGGGGAGATGTGACCAGACAGTGCCATTTATAAAAAAGGTTTTTGTTGACTCTAAATGAGTCTGTCTCATTATGAGTCACCACTGTGGATGCCAAAACAGCCAATGTGACTTTAGATTATATTAATAGAGGTATAGTGGCTGAAACAAGGGAGATGATATTGGTGAGATCCATACTCTGCAAGGAAGCCACTAACAGAACAAGCCTGAAGCAGGGTGGACTAGATGGTGAAGCTCTCCAAACCAGGATTTGATTAGAAGGAAGAGCTCAGATTTTAGGTCTATAGAGGATGAGACAGAGAGAGCTGTTCACACACACGGAGGAACGTCCCCGAGAACGGGAGTTGACCTCAACCACGGAGACCTGGAGGGTGGCAGGAATCTGAGACGGTCAATTGTTACCCAAGACAAGAAAGCACTTCGTGGCAAAAAGAATGTCCCAGGAAATGGCAAGAACCCCTGGTGAAGAGGTGGGCACCACTCCTGAGGGGCATGGCCAGGAAATGAAGTGAGTTGTGCTTCGACGGGGCGGGACCAAGCACGGAGGAATCCCCGGCCCTGGCGTCAGCTTCCACTGGGTCCTGCCAGCCACAGAAGGCGGCCAGGCTGTGAGTTTGGACTCTAGGAGCAAATGCGTTCTCTGTACCACCTGAAACTCCCAGAGGTAATGCCTCTCTGAGGCAACTGCGCATTAATCTGAGCACTCGGCTATGTCCAAACGCACCGCATTTCAATCGGGGTGATTCACAGCAGTGTGCAGTCACTTGGAAAGCTGGCTTCTTCCTGGAACCCCAGCCTGGTGCCTTGGTGACCAGTCACGCACGGGGCTGGGCGGGGCTGTCTTTTGCACCCTAAGAATTTTGAGAGCAGGGAAGGGAGCCCTGCAACTGTTTTTTGGTCACAGGTCCGAAAACCACCTAATTTAGCACAGTTGGCCCCTTCTCCACCAAAGTACCCTTCGGCTTTCTTCCGCAGGCAAAGTCTGTGGCCTGTGGGTCAGACGCCTGTGCCTTTCTCGATGTCAGTGGTTACTTCTTACACACTCCGATGGAGTCCGCCCACGGGCAGCCAGACAGGGCATGCCGAGGCCGGGTCAGGCTCTGCAGAGGCGGATGTTCAAAAGAGACGGCCCTCTGACACAGATGGCCCAGGTGAGGTGACACTGTTCATTGTTTGCATACATGCTCCTCCTGGCCACGCTCCATGCAAATAGAAGACGGGGCCTGGTGGGCCTGAGTGACAAGTGCCGCCGCCTTGGGGAAGGAAGGCTTTGGGAACACTGTGCCTGGCAGGACTCACACATAGGACTCCCCACTGTCGTTGCTGGGGCTGCCGGTCCTTAGGGTGAAAAGCATCTGGGGGTGCTGGAACTCAGCCACCTGGAGCTCAGAACCACACGTTCCAAAGGGCTTCGGGGACAAGGCACCCTGAACTTAGGAAACAAAAGACAGGCACAGAGGCATCATCCAGCAAGCCCCTGTGATCCCCCAAACTGACCCACGGCTGCGCCAGCTGCAGGACTGCGTGCAGCGCGCGGATCAGGGAAGCCGAGGCTCTCCTGGGTGATCCTGCCATCGTCGAGCCAGGGAAGGAAGTGTGTCAGGCCGGGCTGCTCTTGCTTTCCTTGGTGTAGCAGGCTGATGACCTCCAGTTGCCAGGCGCAGGCCTCCCTGGGGCTGCAGCAGAGGCCTGGGGGATCCCGGACCCCTACGCCGCCCCTCATCTGTCATGGGGAACGTGGGCCTGGAGCGCGCCGGCCGTCTCCCTGGGAACGCACAGCTCACGCTCCTCACCGCATGTTGGCTTTGGGAGGCCTCCAGGGACGCTCCTGCCAGAGACACACTGTGGGTCTCAGAGTCCGACCTGTCTAGAGCTGCTGGTCTGCAGGGGGCCTGTTCTTGGGGTTCCTGAGGACTCCCCTGGACCACCCCGTGGATTGGGAGGGGTGGATCGCTCACAAAATGTGCACGATGCCAGCAAAATGTCCACTGTCAAGCCACGCATGACCCAGTGCTCCTGTAAACAGGCATCAGCTGCAGAGTTTGGGGGGAGGGGGAGCTTCTGGCCACCCTTTCACTCCTCGGAAACATCTCTGCCCCAAACACCCCGTGCTCCCGCTTCGCCCGCCTCCCAGGACTTCCTCCCAGGCCTTTCCCACCCCCGGTTTGGAGCCCCGTACCTGTCTCTGCTCCCCACCTCCCTGCTCCCCTTAGCACGTTCTCTCTGCTGACGGAGAAGCGCCAGGAGCCCGGATTCAATCCATCCTTCTCCCGAGGGCTCCACAGGCCTCTTACCAACAGGGGGTTCCCAGGACGTGGGGTTTTCAGTGTTAAACCAAGATAGACCGGGGCGCAGGGGCAGCTGGTCACCCTCCTGCTAGGTACTTCTGTAGAGTCTAGAACAGTGATTCCTAAACGGTTTTTGATCCTGGGTTTCTTCGAAAATCTGAAGGCCAAGGGCTTTCATTCCAGCATGGCATCCAGGGGCACATACACACATCATTTCGCATGAAGTTTCTGGGGTCCTCTTCACAATTCAAAGGAGAACTTGGGGACCCATGGACTTGCCCAGAGACCTAGGCTAGAGATGGCAGTGCTTGGAGAGAGGAGACCAGCATCCCGGTCAATTGCATGAGCTCTGGAAGCACCGTGGCCGCGCCTCCCAGCCAGGCTCTGACGCCGCGCGGCTGCAAACCCCTGACGGCTTCCTCCACCTCTCCAAGCCTTTCCTTCCTCATCCGTGAAATGGGAATCACACTTGCTTCATGGGGCAGAAGAGACTGTGAATTGTGACACGTGGACAGTGTGAAACACGGTGTCTGGCACAAGGAATTTACACATGCCCTGATCTGCCCAAAACATAGAGACTGAGCAGCTCTGTGCCAACGACGGTTCTAGGCTGGAGACACAGTAGACAACAAGGCAAAGTCCCTGCCGCCTTCTGAGTGGGTTATGGCTAAGTCAACGGCAATTGCTGTGACTATTATTGTTTATTATCGGTGGTTGATCCAGAACGTATGCTGACACTCGCTTTTTTTCCTCCTATTTATGGCCCGTTCCCTGTTGGCATCGCTCTGCAGGGCTGAGGGACGGTGAGCTTTCAGGCAGAAGGAAAAAGCCTCCTTTCGACCTTCGCCAGAACACTGTAATAGCCTCTGTGCTTAAGTAGCAAGTTTTCCCTCTCATTGACATTTTAAAGAAGCCAGTTCAAGCTTCCATTATCACATTTCCACTGTGGAGTTTTCAATTCTTTCTTCCAATAAATTCTTTAGCCCTCTATGGACTGTTGCTGAACTGTGGTTTTGCAAGCAAACCATTCTCCTTCGTCCCGCGTTGACAAGGAGACCCCAGCTGGGACCAGCGTAGACGGGAGACCTGTTACTGGGGTGTCCTATCCGTGCAGTTCCAGTTTAGGGTCTCAGTTATCTGCATCTTTATCTGTATTCTGGTTCCCTTTTCCTGTACAGCCCAGAAAGGAATGTGGTCACCTGGGAGAACAATGACCCGGTCTCAATTTTGAGTGGTGGACTGTTTTCTCAAGGAAACTCTGGAAGCTTCGGAAGCCAGTAGAAGAGGGCCAGGACTGTGGGGTGCCCGGCTGTCCTCGGCCTGAGGCACGGGCAGGTGCCAGGGACAGGACGGCAGCTGGAGAGGGCTCTGGCTCAGGGCCTCAGCCCCGCCTTTGCTGACGTCGGAGCCGGATCGGCGCTGCTGACGTGCACCGACCGGGCCGGCTGTTTACTAAATTATTTTTTAACAGCTGCACTTCCAGTAAGACCTGAGAACACTCCGTGACACCCTCATTTACAGCACTAAGCGTGTCACTCGGGCGGCACGTGGGCCAGGAAGGGAAGAGTCCAGGAAAGGAGAGATTAGCTGGCTGTCAGGTAAATCACCTGATGCAAAGAGCCCCGGGTGACCCCAGTGGCTGTGTGAGAACCGCCCAGGAGCATGCTACAGGCTGTGCGTTGGAAGGGGCCGTGTGAGCAGAATTTCTTCTGGAGGAGGTCCAAGCAGCCAGAGGATCTTGATCTAGGAATGGGGACTGGTCTCAGGTTGCTGACTTTCAGAGTGACACGGGCAAGTTGTTTCTCCTCCCGAAGCCTCAGTTCCCTGCCTGTGCAGTGAGGGCGTGCGCTCACTGATTCCTCGGCGGCCGGGACAGCCCAGCGCTGGGCATGGGGGTTCCGGGGACCAGTCCTTCGTTTTCCTGGCAGTAGGGCTGTGGGAAAGGCCTTAGCCTGCCAAGATGCAGTCTTCTCATTCGTTATGTACCTGGGACCTCTCAGGGCCGCTGGAGGGTTTTGTGTGATAAAGGACACCGACCTTTCAGCAGAGTGGCAGGTGCGTGGTTCACAGTGCACAGAGCTCAGAACGGTGTACACGGTACAGTACGTGGCGAATCAGTACAGTGCCATGAGCGAGTGTCTGGGGCGGACTTCTGCATAGCCACCACTGTGTGCAGGGCTGGGAGCTCTCAAGGAATCTTCCCCTGAACCTTCGGTTTTCTGTGGGCTAGTAAAAAGCCCACCGGCTCTCTGCTTCTCTTCCGGCAGGTGTTATTCAAACCTGCATTTCCATTTCACTAGGACCCTCAAAGCACAGCCACTTTTCATTCGAAACCATTCCCTAAAGTCAAGATCATTTTCCTGTCCATTTGGGGTGACAGAGAATAACAGCAATAAAGGAAGTTCCTCTCTACTCAGTATCACAGCGTCTTCAAGTGTAGCATCTCCGGGGCACCCCATGAACGGGGAGGACAAGTGTTAACTGTGTGTTGAAGGTGAGGACACTGAGGCTCGGAGAGGTGGCCAGAGGTCACATGGCTAATAAGGGGCAGAGATGGGACTACATCTGGTTCTCAGTCTGGCATCTTTCTAAAGCAAAACAGTAAAGTCTATAGCTGGTTCTTCAAAACCTGGGAAAAAGCACAAATAGATTTGTGATTTGTCTTCCTATCCTCCCATGTGGTTGGTTGAGAAGTGGAGAGGTACGCTTTCTGGGGGGCATGAGCATGTCACCCCCTGCAGGGGCAGGCTTCAGGGCTAGGGCTGCCCTTGACATGGCCCTCCTCTGGGAAGACCCTCCCCTAGCTGCCGCCTAGTGTGAAGGGATATGTATCTCTCTATCTGTTGATCCATCCATCCATCGACCTACCTAGAGAGAGAGAGAGGGAGAGAAAATGAATGAGGAATCACGTGATTTTGAAGGCTGAGACGCTCCATAACCTGCTGTCTACAGGCTGGAGCCCAGGCAGCTGGTGGTGTGACTGCAGTCTGAGCCTGAAGCGCTGAGAACCAGGAGAACTGACGGGACGAGTCCTCGGCCAAGTCCAAAGGACTGAAACTGAGAAGCCAATGATGTAACTTGCAGTCTGAGGACAGGGAAGACCAACGTCCCAGCTCAAGAAGTTAGGCAGAGAGAAAGAATTCCCTTCTCCTCCACTTTTTATTCTATCTGGGCCCTCAATGGGTTGGATGAAGCCCACTCACACTGGGGAGGGCTGTCTACCTTACAGCCCACCCGTTCAAATGCTAATAACTTCCAGAAACACCCAGAAAGAATGTCTAATCAAACATCTGGACATCCCATGGCCCGGTCAAGTTGACACATAAAATTACTCATCACATCTATAGTTTCCCTTCTGTGACTGTGTAGAGGACACAGAGCTGGTTAGATGTGGTTCCTGATCTCCTGGAGTCTACAGACATGGAAGCGAGCAGAAATACACACACATGCACATGTGGTACAAACAAAAGCCATCAGAGGGTGGAGGACACTTTGGGAGGCTTAGAGAAGACAGGGAAGATGTCCCTTGCCAGGCAGCAATATGTTTGGGAGGCAGCAAGTGTCTGAGGGCACCAGGGCTGGAAGGCAAAACTGGAGAGGTGACAGGAGAGGGGACCTGAGGCCCATACAGTGTGAAAGCTCTCGGGTCTTGGCTGCTATTGTGGGTTTAAAAGTCCCCTCCAGAAGATAGCTGAAGCCCTAAGCCCCGGCACCTGTGAATGTGACCTTATTTGGAAGTAGGGTCTTTGCAGATGTCATCAAGCCAAGATGAGGTCATTAGAGGAGTCCTAATACAGTATGACTGGTGTCTTTTTAGGAAGAGGAGAAGAGACAGACAGGGACAGGTGGAGAGGTGAATGCCATGTGATGACACAGACACACAGAAGGAAGACCATCATGTGACAACGGAACCAGAGAGTGGAGGTACACAGCCACCATAGCCAGGGGACACTGAGAATTGCTGGCAGCCGCCACAAGCCAGGAGGGAGGCTGGGACAGGGTTTTCTCTCTGAGCCCCCAGCCCCAGCCCCGCTGACACTTGGATTTTGACTTTTCGTGTCCAGAAGGGGTAGAATAAATGTCTGTTGTTTTAAGCCCCCCAGAGTCACAGCAGCCCTGGGAATCTAACATGGCATCTGCTTAGATGTCGGGGTGAGGGATAAAAGGGAGCACGCATGGAGAGAAGATGGAGTGTGGGGGAGGAGGTGCAGACACTCAACAGAGACAACAGAATCAGACATTCAGAGTCTCCTGTGGTGGCTCAGATTCTTCTAGAAAGTGGACACATTCCTCCCTGTCTCCTAGAACAGAGCCCCTGGAGCGCGCCAAGTTTTGGCAAGGGTGTCCCGCACCGATCTCCAGGCATCTGCTCCACGGTCCAGCGCAGGGCCCGTGTCCAGCAGCGCACACAGGTGTGCGGGTTCTGCCAGGTGGGGTGACGCACAGCCTGCCTTCAGGTGACTGATACCTTCCTACAACATTGATCCAGAAAAATGGATTCGATGACAATCCCAGCGCAGCGGAATGGAAAGTAGCATGACTTAGAGGGAAGGCTCTGCCTCATGAAGTCAACGAACTTCCGAAATCAACTGTTGTCAGTCCTCCCCAGGAGGGGAAGTCGAGAAGCCCGGGAACGAGCTTTCGGTGACATGTGTCCCAGTCTCTTGTTGACCTCTCCTCCCTGGCAAGGGGGCTACACTTCCAGATGTTCAGTTGGGGGGGGCGCAAAAAAGGGAGGCTCTCGGGGGACGGTGTCCCCCACTCACACCTCCACCTGCTGGGCAGGTCTTCCCGCTCCGCAGTCCCCCCAGCACACACGGATCACCTCCGCAGGCTGGGGCTCCAGAGGGTTGCACGCCAGACTGTCTCGGTGGAGGAAGGTCCTGCCATCTGTAGCACTTCGCTCCTTTCTGGGCCACGCTCTGTGAGCCTCGGACAGACGAGAATCCACACCGAAGCGGAGAAATGATCCAATCCAGTTCTCCCAAGGAGATAGGGAAGATACGAAAGTTCAGCAAATGGAGGGGAGGAATTTTCTTATTAAAGGTATTTGCGATAAGGGCAGTAGACATTAAAAAAAAATACAGACAGCTGAGTTGTAACTGAAAATCACCAAGCAAAAAAGGCCACGCAGCAACCCCGTGCGAGGGTGCTGGTGGTGCAGAGGCTTCGCCCAGACACGCACACCTGTGACAGGACTCGAGGGGAGAGGCGCCCAGGACAAGTCCCGTCAGGCGGCAGGAGCCCTTCCCGGACGCGGCTGGCAGCCTGGCATCAACCTGCCTCTGGCTCACACGTAGGCAGCTTATCTCGATCTTGTTTGGCTTAGAAATCTCTTAATCTCCCAGGATCGCTTGACTAGATCAGCCCCTATTTTTATTCTTGGATAGAGAAGAAGTGAATCAAAGGCTTGAGCCAATGCTGCTGAACGTGTGGAGGCCTGTCCCCGAGCACCAAATTCCTGGCAGCTCCAAGCAAGCGCAGGACAGCGCGAGACTCTGAGGGGGAAACAGCCGGCAGAGGCGGGCCTGCCCCTCGCCAGAGCGTGGTGCGCGCAGGCATCCGCACGTGTACGTTCACAACAAACATCTAGGGACTCTGTGGATTCAGAGGAGGTTCCTCTCCCCTGCCCCGTGGAAGGCAAGGTGACGCGGCCAGCAGATTGTTCTCGGAATTGGGGAGCCCAGTGCCTGTAATTTTTCCGAAACAAAACAGTTGTGGGTGTGGCTACATGTAGTGGAATTTTCTAGGCTTCATGCAGGCTTCAGAGCCTTTGTTTTCCTTTCCTTGTACCTGTCACTGCATTTACACTCCATATTCTTCTAATGGAAGCCCCATGGAACGCTGGTGTTCTGTTGCGCCGACGGGCCGTCTCCCATACTCTCAGTGCTCATGGAAATCCATTCTGGACTTTTGGAAATGGGAGTCTGGGTTGTCCTGGAGGCCTCAGTGGGGCAGTCGGGACTCGGAAGCAGCAGGGGCAGGGGTGCTTTGCAGTGAGGCTGCTTCTCATTAAGCTGCCAACACCTCCCAGGTGAAAGCTGGAGAGTTAGAGTGCCGGGGAGTGGGCAGCAGGGGACAAAGCCTCTGGGGTCCTGGGCACTTGGGCAGTGTAGTGACCACAGAATGGCCTCAAAAGAGGAGTGGGCGGTAATTACGAGCAAACATGAGCCCACTGCGTCTCCCTCTCTGGCTCACACAGCCACGTGGGCTGTGCTGAAGCCACAATCCACACACCTGCCATGGCTGCCCCGTGTGAAGGAACTTAGCCCACAGCTAAGCCGCAGTGCCTTGCTCAGGGGAGGCCATATCCATGTTAGAATTCTCCAGAGAATCAGAACCAGTTGAATGTGTGCATATATGGAGAGATCAATAGGATCTATCAATCTATCTGTCTAACTAAAGAGCATGGAGGTGAAGAGATTTAATACAGGACTTGGCTTACGTGATTATGGAGGATGGACAGTCGTGAGACCGGCAGTTGGCAAGCTGGAGACCCCAGGAGAGCCCACGTTTCGTCAGTCTGAAGGCTGGAGAAGACGGAGGTTCCAACTCCAGTAGTTAGGCAGGTGAGCTTTACTCAGTCCACCAATTCAGATGGTGATCTTCCCCGGAAACACCCTCACAGGCACATCCAGAATAATGTTTGGCCAAATATCTGGTGCCCTGCAGACCAGTCAAATTGACATATAAAATTAATCAGCGTGATTTCCTGCACCACAATTCTCATCCTCAGAGAGGCTGGCTTGGTTGGGGTCCTGCCCAAAACAAGGACAGCCTCATTGTGGGTTGACTGATGACCCTTAAGGGGCCAAGAGTTAGAAGCCCTAAGCAGAGACTGTAGCACTGAGCAAGGACGGTCGTGTTCTTTCTCCTGGAGGCAGGGGTGGAGTCAGTCGGATGGTACGAGGGGAGAAAAATGGAGACACCTGCAGTGAGGCAGAAACCAACAGATACAGGGGATCCGACGAATGGGAGTGGTGCAGCGAAGGCCCCAGAATACCTGAAGCTGGTGGAACAACAAGACACAAGGAGCCCAGGACTATGTCTGAACAAGCCCCCAAGTCCATCCTCTGTGGGGCCAGTAGTGCGGTAGATCCCTATATTCCTCATTCCTGGGTGGCTCCTTAAGTACGTCGTAAAACCCCAGTTCGTAAAGTGACCCAAGTTTGACTCTATTCCTCACCAAATGAGAGGAACCAGTTTATCCACCACGCATGACACACTAATGCCAATGACATTATACCACTTGACGCTTCAGATTGATTGGAATCCAAGTTCAAGGAAAGACCTCCTCAGATGCTTTCTGATCTATCTCCTCATGTTGTTGGATGGGTAAGCCCTACATTTGGGAAGTAGAGGGAGAAGGAGATCACAGGGTAGAGCTGGGGACCTTGGGCTTGTGTAGACAGCTATTCACAGATCTCACAGGGGAGGAAAGTGTAGGGTCAAGGGCTGCTTTCCAAGTCGTTTTCCCCTATGTTGACCGTCATAGCCTTTCCAGACCACGTAATTTGCTAATCTAGATTTTGGTATTCAACATATTGCTTATAAATCTTCCCTGAGAGGAGAGTTGAGTAGGTGGAAGGAAGAGATAAAGAAAGAAATGTTTACAATGCTAATATATCATAGTCATTACAGTGGAGCCCTGAACAACACAGGTTTGAGCTGTGCAAGTTCACTTACACACAGATTTTCTTCCACCTCGGCCACCTCTGAGACAGCAAGACCAACTCTTCCTCCTCCTCCTCGGCTACTCATCGTGAAGACGATGAGGAAGACCTTTATGATGGTTCACCTCCACTTAAGGAATAGTAAATATTTTCTCTTCCTCATAATTTTCTCAATAATATATGCTTTTCTCTAACTTTTTTCATTGTAAGAATATAGTATATAGCACATATAACATACAGAATATGCGTTTATATCATCAATGAGGCCTCTGGTCAGCAGTAGGCTATTTGTAGCTAAGTTTTGGGGAAGTCAAAAGTTATATGCAGATTTTTGCTATTTAAGTTATCTAGAGAAGCATAGAAAAAATACATTTGTTCATTGATAAATATTAATTGAACACCTAATATGTGACAGGTAGGGTCCTAGGTGCTTAGGAGATGTTAATGAATAAAACAAGCAGAGACCCCTGCCATGGGGCACTTACACTGTAGCAGAGGGAGCAGGAAATAAACAAGAAATATAATAAGATAATAGTGGATAATACATACAATACAATAAGGTAATAAACCCAGTAAGGTAAACAAATGTCACAGTATGTCGGAGGTGGAGGGTGCTGGAAGAAAGGACATTCAGAGCTAGGGGGGAGGGCAGACGCCTCCTGGTGGGAGACAGGTTGTGATTTTTAATAACAGTGGTCAAGGTCAGCCCTGCTAAGAGGATGACCTTTATAAGAAGTCTTGCAAGAGGTGAAGGAAGAGTGTTCAGGCAGGTGGAAGAGCCCTGAACAGGTGTTATGGCAGGAGCATGTGACATGTTCAGGGATGGCAAGGAGGCCAGTGTGGCTGGAGCCTTGAGGAAAGGGAGAGAAGTGGGAGGCTGGGCAGGGGAGGCCAGGGCCAGACCATGCAGGGTCTTAGGAAGAAAGAGAAAAATCAAAGATAGCCTTGGACATGAGCAGAAAAGCCCATAATAGGCATATTGGTATTTTATTCCTAATTGAACCAGTAAGTCTCATGGTGGGGGAGGGTAACTGTATATCACACACCCTGCCCCCAACCCGGGAACCTCTTTGCACGATTCCCTTCCTTTTAACACCACTGCCCCACGGAGCATCGGCACCAATGGACAATGACACGTCACACTCCTCACGTGTGTCAGGACAGGGAAAAGGTGAAGACCAATGTTGTAAACACATTGAAATCAACTGACATCTATTATTGCCTAATATGTGTGTCTTAGACTGTTTGGGCTGCTATAACAAAATACCTGAGACTGAGTAATTTATAAATAACTGGAATTTATCGCTCACAGTGCTGGAGGCTGGGAAGTCCAAGATCAAGGCACAGCAGATTTGGCGTCTGGTGAGAGCTCGTTCTCTGTTTCAAAGGTGGTACCTTCTTGCTGTGTTCTCCTGTGGCAGAAGGGGGAGGCCCCCCCAATTGTCTTTTATGAGGACTCTAATTCCATTAATGAGTGCAGAGCCCTCAAGATCAAATCACCTCCAAAAGCGCCCACCTTGTAACACTGTCACACTGGGGACTGAGTTCCACCATGTGAATTCTGGGCAACACCAACATTCAGACCACAGCAATGTGCAAACGCTCTCCTAAGGCAATTCTTTACTTGATCATTCTTATTCCTACAAGGTATCCTGAGCATAACTACACCAGATAGCATAGTAGAATTTTTTAAGGCTATTAAGGGACGTATCTTAATGTAGCAATATATTTAGCCCAATAGGGCTATTCATTTCAAATCACAGAACCAATCTAAACCCCATCACTTCTGGATGGGGCCAGACTGAGGAGTGTTGATTATAGGATGAGTCAGTGTCTTAGTTAATGTGGTTTTGCTACCCGGGAGCCGAGATTTAGCTGTCCTTTTAGACTTCATTTAAAACATTCTCTATGACTTCCTTTTGGTGTTTTTAATATTCTATCTTGCACAGTAGTTACATTTTGAATTTAAAATTCCCCCCTTTGAGAATTTGTAAAAGCTAATGTAGAGGTTCTAATACGTAGAAAATTATAATTTTTCTGAGGCCCAAGTTTGAGTCTTGGACACTGCAGGGTGAACTCCAGAGGTGAGTTCCTGCCTCCACCAGCCTTTGGCCTCATTGTGGCTTCATCATCTCATGCTTGCCCCTGACCTCCTTCCTCGCGTGGCTAGGTGAGCATTTTATTGGTGAAGTTGTATACTATGGCAATATTAACAAATTTGAGGATTTTTGTAGTCCGTACAATGCAAACTCATAAATGTCAAATGTCTACTAGTTCTACTTTTACCTTTTCTGAGCATTAAAATATTGAAGTATAATTTAAGTACAGTAAAATGTACAGCTCTTAAATGTTTAGTTCAATAAGTTTGGACAATTGCACACCTGTGTAAACATCATCCCAATCAAGACCCAGAACATATCTGCCTCCAAGAACTTTCCCTTCTTCCCTTTCCAGCTGGCCTGTTCCTGCAACCCTAGCGGCAACCACGTTTTGACACCTATCACCATAGCTTTATCATCACAGAGCAGCTCTGCCTGTTCTAGAGTTTCAAACAAATGAATTCTTCCAATTTGTATTCTTCGTATAAATTACTTCTGTCACACAGTGCGATGTTTTTGCACCTGTCTGCAATTTGTTCTTTTTTGTTGTTGAGTAGTATTGCTTATATGACTATACCATAGCTTGTTTATCTACCCTCCTGTTAATGGACATTTATTTTTGGGGACTATTGAAAATAAAGCAGTTATAAAAATTTTGCATATGTCATTCTGTAGATGTATGTTTTCATTTCTCCCGGGCAAGCACCTAGAAATGGAATTGCTGAGTCATAGGGTAGATGCATATTTAGCTTTCAAAGACCTGCCAAACAGATTTCCAACATGGTCATACCATTTCACTCTCCCCAGCAACATATGATAGTTCCAGTTGCTCTACATCCTGGCCAACATTTGGTGTTGTCAATCTTTTTTATGTGAGCTTTTCTAGTGGATGTGAAATGGCATCTTGCTGTAGATTCAATTTCCTTTTCTCTGATGACTCATAGTGCTGAGCAACTTGTCATGTGCTTCCTGACCGTTCATAGATCTTCTTTTGCAAAGTATCTATTCAAGTCTTTTGCCCATGTTTCAAATTAGGTTATTTGGTTTTTCGTGCTAATTTTTAGTTCTTTTATTTATTTTTGTACTTGTCTTTTTCCCTGGTTACCCTCTAAATTCTTTGAGATATTTTATCAATTCTCTCTACAGCACCCATCACAATCCTTTGTAAATAGCAGGTGCTTACTAAATATTTATTGTATTATCAGCATAAAGTAGTAGCTCTTCCTGTACAGTTGCACAACCTGTTGATTTAGTTAAAATAATTCAGTTGGGTTTAGGTGTTTAATTTTTTGATTGGCAGCATCTCTTATAATACTTTTCAGTTTTTGGTTTTGACATTACTCTTTTCCAATATGTTGACCTTTTGCAAACATTCAGAGTATTCATTTCCAAAAGTTTTAAGTCCATCTGGTATATGCTACTTGATTTTGGAAGCTATAACAAACTTTATAGTTAATTTTATAAGGCATAGGAAGATCTGAAGTTTTCATGATAGGTGATCTCTTTTAAATGTTTATAAGTCTTAAAAAATAGAACATTCTATCCTATCACCTTATGTTTTTCTCCTTTTCTAAAGTTTATGAGACATTTCTTAACCAAGAATCAGAGCCCAAGGGGCAGAAAGAAGAAATATAAATACTTTTATTTGGCGATAAAGATAGTGAGCATTGACAAAGAGACTATCTGAGGCTTTTTAAACCTTGTCTTCCTTCCAATTTTGTCAGCCAGAAGCATTATAAATTTATGTTCCACTTTGAAAGAACACCTGCAATGATGTCATCTTTGTGTTCTTAAATTAGTTTCTAGGCAGACTGGCCAGCTTGGGAAAGCTAGAGAAATATTTCCATGCTCATCCATTTGAACTTTGCCTTGGATTCTTTGTTCCCGTGTGTGACTCCAGATTTTAGAAAAACTCTTATCCCCGGGTCGATTCAGGAATCTTGAAAATTATATGTTGTCAATGAATTTATTATTTTTCAGTTGATTGGTTTTAAACTCAAGTTGATTCAACAAATATTTATGTTCTGATCTCAAAAGTTACACTATTTCTTATAAATAATATAACATAAAAGCATAGAGAAAATAAAAAATTATCTGAAAACTTGTCTCACAAAAATAATTACTATTAAAATCTCTAAGGTTTACTTGTGATCATTTTTACTTTTATGTTTCTGTGAATATATATACACGTGTGTATGTGTGTGTATACGTATGTATATGTGTGTGTATGTATATTTATTAATATAATCTCTATTCTACAAAAAAGAATCAGACTGAGCTTTTTCACTGATGAGAATGTATTTATTTTTTCTTTGTTTCCTGTTGGTATATGTAAAAGCTATTGACTGTTGTACCTTTGTGTTTTTTTAATCTGGCCCCTTTACTAAGCTTTCTTTTAAGTGCTAAGCATTTTAGAGTTGATTTCCTTGGGTGTTTAGGTTATCTAATAATATTGTTAGTTTATGCTAAACTTTTAATCTCCTCCTTTCTAATAGTAATAGTTTGTATTTCTATTTCAGATCTTATTACTTGACTCAGATTTTCTTAAACAATGAGAAATATTAATAGTAATGCTTAAAGCAGACACGTCTGCCTTGTTTCTGGTTTTTATAGGAATACTTTTAGTGTTTCACCATTTAGTAAGATACTGGCCTTTTGTCTATATAATAATGAAGTGAAAGAAGTATCCTTTAGTTCTAGTTTCCCCTAAGAATTTTTAAAAATATGAGAATGTATTTTAGGTGTTATTTAGTGCCCTCTAAATCACTCTTAAAAGTGGAGACTGCTGACATACAGTATTATAATGTTGGATTTCCTAATATTAAAGACTTTTGCACTTCCAAGATAAGCTTTCCTTGATCATGATAGAAAATTCTTTTAAGATACTATTTATTTTGCAGCTACTTTATTTAGGATTTTTAAATTACTCCTAAATGAAACTGGCTTATACTTTTCTTTTCCTGTGTTACCTTTGTTAGGTGTGGAAACCAGGATTAATCGAGCTTCATGAATTAGACCGTGTGGCTTGTTATCTTTTTCTATTCTCTGGAGTAGTTGACATAAACTAATTCTTTAAAAGTTTGAAAGAAACTTTTGAGATATGTTAATTGTATTTTAAATTTCTTCTGTGGTTAGTAATATATTCACATTTTAAATGTCTTTCATGTCAATTTTGGTAATATGCCCAGAAAATTATCCTTTAAGATTTTTAATTATCTTTTGCATAGAGTAGAACATCATAATCTCCTATCACTTTTGTTCTCATCTCAGGTTTAATTTTTAAAACTTTTTATTATATAAAATTAGAGAAAATAGTACAAAGTCCTGTCGCCCCATCCTCTAGCTTCAACCTTGGTCGACTCACGGACAACTTTATTCCATCGACATCCCTCTTCACTTCTGTTCTCACTGCCTCTCCCTCTCCCATTATTTTGGACAAATTCCATCATCATAATTTTACCTTTAAATATTCCAGCATATATCTTGAAAATACAGGGACTCTACAAATAATAAAAATATCACTATCTACCTAAAACTAACAATAATTAATATCAGCAAATATCCATTCAATGTTTATGTTTCCCCAGTTATCTTTTACTTTTCTATGATTTGAGTCCAGACATTATAATCAGTTGCCATGTCTCCTATATTTCTATTCTTATACGTTTCTTTCCCCAATTCTTTTCTTCCCTTGAAATTTCTTGTTTCCTATTTCTAATTGGTCCCTTTTTTATTGATTATATTTGCCAGAAGTTTATTTATTTTATCTCTTCTTCTTTCTTTCTTTATTTTTTCCTGTTTTTTGATTATATTTAATGGGAGTTTATTATGTTTTTTAAAGAACCAAATATTGCATGACATCAAATGTGACGGGGTATTCTCTGTCTCCTCCAAAGCACATTTATCTTGTTGCAACTGCAGTTTCCTTAGAATCCTTTCTTATCTCACTAACCTGTTTATCTCCTCATCTTGTGGTCTTGGCTCATCTTACTGGGTTTTTTTTTTTTTTTTAAGTTGATGTTAATTTTCCATTCACCATTTTTCTGTCTTCTGTGGAGGAACCTGTGGAAGACTGGTTAATACCACTCACGCGGTGGCTGTTCCCACACGTTGGGTGGCCTGTGCGGTGAGAGCTGCAGACCATTGCCCAGTCCTGCACAGGGACCCAGTGGGCACCTGCACCGTCACCTTCAGCCCGGTCCACGACCTCAGGTGAGCAGCGGTCGCCACAGGAGCTGGAACTGTCCCTTGCCCCCAGAATTCCTCAGGGGTCACAGCCTTTGCAGCAGCGGCCTGCTCTTCCTTTTCAATGTCTTCAGCTCCCTGTGGAAGCAGAGATCAGGCGTGGGCTCCTACGGACACTCACGGGAGGGGCCGCCACGCACAGAACCCCCCAGGCCAGCACCCACCACGTCAGACCCAGGGAGTGAACACTTCGCCGTGTTTCACACATTTTAATCTCTCCTCAAAGATCTCAGATGTCAAAATTACTATCGAGTCGCACTCACTGGGCCAGAGACTTGCAGTGTGGGTGAAGAGCTGTCTCCTCGCACAGCACGTGGCCTGACGCCGTTCTGTCTTTAATGCTTACCCTCTTTCCTCTGTCATCACAGCCTGTTCTTAGGTGGTGGTTTTCTGATCTTGTTTCACAGAGTCACTGTCTTTGTGTATTCTGTTAGGGATGGACAACTGTTTCCAGAATAATTTACTTCTGGTTAATCTAGTAAATCATCCTCAGTTTCCCAAATAATTTATTCCTGGTTTGGGTATTAAATCATATCCAAAGTCTCTTTATCCTCTTCTGAGTCATCAGGGTTGTTGTTTCTTTCAACTTTTTTGAATTTTTTATTCCAATTGGCAGCATATCGATATTTTTCCTTTTAGAAGAAGAAACATTTATCTAGACTTGACGATGGCCTCCATTACAGTGTGTTAACTGCCTATCATTGTTGGTGAGATCACTAGTGACGGCTCATAGTGGAAGACAACAGAATGCACTCTAGTTACTTGAAGAAGGCAATTTATCAGCTGGTATGATGGATCTTACAGAATCTTGGTGAGAGCCCGAGAGTAGGATTTGATTGCTAGACGATTAGAAACAATGGCGATCAAGGGAAAGGCCCAACCATAAGTGGAACTCTTGTAGTGGAAATACCACTGTTGCCATCACCTTCTGGCTTAGCACCTAAGATTCCAGGACCCAGAATCCCCAGACTGCCAGAACTGTTCCAGGAGAACCAATGTGCCTAACACTTGAAAAGATCTCCAACTTCCCTGAGCATGAGCAGGGCCACCACCTCCCCTTGCTTAAGTCCTCCTCTCACCTGAACATCTGCTTGGCAGAATCTAATCCACATCCCAAATCCTGGCTCTGGTAAGTGGGGTTTATAGTTTCCATGAGTCTGTTGTATTAGAAGGATCACTAACAGAAAGTAGGAAAGGCAGTTGAGTGAGCTGGTGAAAAATCTGCTGTACTAAACAAGTTTAGTGATGGATGGAACACGTTGGCCCACGAGCCCAGGTCGAGATGGCCTCCATCCATGGTGTCTTTGCTGTACAGGAGTGGGTCTTCCATTACACCACTGATTTCTTATGACTCTGTACCAATGAAGGATATTTTAAAAATCACAATTCATTCTTGAACTAACTCTAGGGCTCCTCCTACCTTCATCTTCCCTCACTGGAATTTATTTTCTCAAATGAAATGTGTCCTCATCAATCTCTCCCCAAACCCTTCACACCATAACCGCCCAGCCCACATCCACTAGTTTTTTGAGAATTTCAGTTTCTGGGTCGAAATATAAGTATGTGGAAAGAAAAAAGAGAAGGGGATCCTTACCTCCAACACGGTGGAGACCAGCTGCACAGTGTCTGGGTTGGTATAGGTTCTGGGTGCATGAGCTAGGCACAGAATTCATTCGGGAAGGGCCCTGGGTAAACCAATTGACTTGTTTGAGGGCATTTGGGTTGGGTTACCTCCAAGCAGAATTCTACAGGCACTGTCCTATGATTTTATAAAATTACAAAATCATTCACTTATATATTAGAAGAGTTTTTTTTTTCTCTTGGCAAAAAAAAAAATGATGCCTGGCTTTTCAGCAAATGATGCTGGAACAACTAAATACCTATATACAAAAGAATGAAGTTGGGACCCTGCCTCGCAACATACACAAAAATTATCTCAACATGGATCCTAGGTACAAATGGAAGAGCTAAAAATGTAAGATAAAGTATAGGATATACAAATGGTCAGTAAGCACAGGAATATATGCTCAACCTCATTAGTATTGCAAAAAATGCAAATCAAAACCACAATCTGATACGTCACACCCACTAGGATAGCTAAAGTAAAAAAAAAAATGGCAATAACTAGTGTTGGCAAAGATGTCAAGAAAATGGAACCATCATTCACTGCTGGTGGAAATTTAAAATAATGCAGATGCTTTGGAAAACAGTTTGTCGATTCCTCAAAAACTTCAACATAAAGTTACTGTATGACTCAGCAATTCTACTCCATGAGTATTGAAAACATATGTCCACACAAAAATGTGTACACAAATGTTTATAGCAACATTATCTATCATAGCCAGAGAGTGGAAAAGCATCAACTGATGGATGGATAAACCAAATGTGGTCTACCATTCTCCATAAACAGGAAGTACAGTTACATGCTGAACACAGAGGACTCTTGAAAACAGTATGTTACGTGAAAGGAACCAGTCACAAAATATCACAAATTGTATGATTCTATCTACACTACAGATCCGTAATAGGCAAGTCTGTGAAGATAGAAAACAGATGAGTGGTTATTAGGAGATTAGGGGAGAGATGGGGAGAGCGTGTTAATGGGTACAGTTTTTCTTTTTGGGGTGATGAAAATGTTCTAAAATGATAGAGTGATGAGAATGCACAACTGTGAGTACACTAAAATCCACTGAATTGTACACTTTAAAAAGATACATTTTATGATATGTGAATTATATCTCAATAAAGCTGTTATTTTAGAAAGTAATGTATGAAACTATTATTTAAATGTCACCAAAAACATTGCTCTCTTAACACATTTATTCATGATATGCTAATTATATGAAGTATAGTCCTAGAGTCAGTAAAAATTTTTAAAAAATTTTAAATAGAACATTAAAAATTGAAAGAGTTTTTGTTCCAAATGCAAGAGTTTTTAAAAAGCAAACTCAAAGAAAGCAAAAGAAAAGAGATAATATAGATAAAAGCAACAATTAAGGAGTTAGGAATTTAAAAAATAATAGATATAATAAATTTCAAACCTAGTTTATTAAAAAAAAACCAACAAAGCAGACAAACCTATGAAAGGAAAAAAAGGGAGAAACACAAATACAAACAAATAAATGACAAGGGAGAAATAACTACTGAAACAAAGGAAGTTTAAAAAATAATGAGCATCTCACGTCTGGCCACAAGGGAATGATGAGGCTCAGACCTCCCCTCTGGCTGTGAACAACTTGGAAACTGGACAAGCAGATTAGACAGCTGTTTTCAGACATTCAACCATGGACAGCACAGAACTGTGATCCCTTGTAACAGAGAAACAAAGAGAGAAGTCTTCCGGTTGCCCCGACTTTCTGCCTGGCGGCATTTTCCAGACCATGGGTGCAGAAGCAGCAACCCAAACAGAGCCCAGTGGCCTCAGTGACTTGAAGACACAGAGATCCGAGTTCAGGGAGGCTGAGCCTACAGGAAGCTGTAGGGAAGGTCTCCAAAGAGGAGGGAACTACCCAGAAAACAGCTGCAGAGATTGTCCTAAGGTCTTTCACTTGCATCTTTAATCATGGCCGTTTTAAGTCTTGTTGTGCGCAGTGAATTGCTGTATTACGATGCTTTTTTTCTGAAGCTCTTTGCAAGTACTAAAATGTTGTGTCTTCAGGAGGTTCATGGAAAACACTGCAATAAGTACTCTTAAATACAAGTTTCAGAGAACTTTGAGACCATACCATTGAATTAGGTAAAAATTCCAGAACTCTAATTAAATAAAAAACAAACAAACAAAAAAAAACCTGGACTCAAAAAATTGCTAACCTAACATGAAGGGGAACAAGAATCAATCACACGGGACTGAACTGATGAAGAACTGAAATGATATTTTTTATGACTTTCTTGTTTGAAACATTGCTGATTCTTTTTATGTTTTGTTTTCCAATGTTAGGAACATTTTTTCCTCTTACATTATCTGCAGCTTTACAACAAAAGCTATAAAGTATACATTTGTGAGTAAAATTGTAACATTTACCTTTCTCTCTACCTGATCCCTCCAGAAGTTGGAAATTCTTCGTGAGTATTGTTATTTTACAGCAATATAGTTATTTGCATAAGTTCACTAAGAATCAGTTCTGTTTTGTAACAGAACACAATTGGAAATTCTGGCTATGGTACTGGGGCCTTGACTGGAATCTAATATTTTCACATATGACCAGATTGCGTTAAGGGATTGAGGTTGACTTTTATGGAGCCAGGAAAAATCCCCGTGGAGAGACCAGGCGAGTGCCTTGTCTACCTGGTTTCCTTACAAGGTTCTTGACTTTGCGATAAGTAAAGAATGTCACTGCATGACAGGCCCACAAACCTCAAGATATTAATATTTGAGGGATCTCAAGAAACGAGGTATTCATTCAATTTATACAAGTATTACAAAGTCTGAAGATGAGTCAAATCTTTGGCTTGTCTTCCTACCCTTGGGAGGCTTTTTAAAAAGTCTAATCTGACATTCCTTACGGAAAAATCCCAGCAAAACCATTTAAAAAGAGCCTACGTGGTTAATCACCATTCTTACAAAACTTATGTAAATAATCAGACCAAAGACTAAACTTATTTTGTGAACGAATTAGTCTAACCATGACTATCTTTGGTAGAAATTGTAAGACTAGAAAGAGAAAAATTATGTTTGAGAAAGAAAGCCACAGTACACCTGCTATTAGATTGTGGCCCTATCCATTTGTTTTTGAGCTTTTTATTATCTTGACTAAATTCTGAATTTTTAGTTTCTTCTAATATCTGGCTACAACTCTCCAGACAAATGTTTCCAATTTTTCTTGGACCCTCTGATGTGGAATCACCAGAAATTAAAACTGCCTTTTTCCTGAGGCTGAAGCTGATGCTTGTCAACTTGGCTTTGAAGTAAAAAAAAATCACTGTTAACAGCTTATATTTGGACAAACTTTGTTCGCGCAAACAGCAAACTAGAAAATTCTGTCAGATTGTCACAAATCTTCTCAACTGACTGCCCTCCAGACTCTAAGGAAACCAGTTTATAAACTCCCCAGCCATTTACCTTTTTTTTCTGTTTCCACAGAAAGTCCTCTGAGTAAAGATCTGTTTGCCTACATCACAGATAGAGGCCTGGTCTGGGAACCATCTGCAACACCATCTTCTAGAATGAAAAGCACATGTTTAATTGGACTGGCCTATTTCCAGAAATAAGAGACTGGTTTAATTGGATGTTCAAAAAAAATGCTTAGACTTGTTATTTTCTACATATTTATTCTCATCCTAATCTATGTTCCTTTCTCCCTTTACGGGTCCCTTGCCACTCAGTTACTAACGCAATTTCTCTCCCCAGAGCTACCAATCCTACTTTAATATGTGAAACTTCCTGAAAATAAAGTTTCAAACGAAGGACTGAAGGAAACCAGAATATTTCACCCCAAAATTAACTGAACTAAAGAAGCAGCCTCAACTTCTCTCTGACCTTCCCCCATTTCTCAATCTTATTTCTCTCCCAAAGCACAGGATGAGATTGTTCTATGATGTTCCCTTACCTACCTAGAAATGGGACCTGCCAGAGAGGAACACAGTTGCCTTCTCTGAAATTTCATATACTCTGTACGCAGAATTGTTTCCCTTATTTTGAGTTTTAATTACATATATTAACTAAGATTTTAACTCTTAGTAAGTCTAATTTCCAGTAAAAAAATCTAGGAACTAAGTAATTTTAATTCTTTGATATTAGTATTTATAGATGAAAAACATTTCATAATTTTTAGAAAGATATGCTTTCTCAATTTTTTATTTTTATTAATAGATCCAGATATATTTAGGTTTTTTAAAGCATATGAAAACAAGATGTCAATGTATATAAACTTGAACTTACGTTTATTAATGTTTTAGTGTTTTAGTGACTCACATTTTGTAATTATCTATTACTTTATTTAATATAACACGACTTTAATGAAAAGATTTTTGAAACTATGGTGCATTTATTAATGTTTATTTCATTTACATTTACTTGATTTATTTGTTCTTAGCAATTATATTGGAACTGCTTACAGAAAATAAAGCTAGCTTTTGAAGTTATTTTTTTAAAAAAAAGCAAAACCAGGCTAACCCTGCATTAGCCAGTCTTCTTGCCTGAAGACTTCTTTCCCGAACACTGGCTAATGCCTTTGAGATACTGGACACAGGCAGCCTTCCCGGTGTTTCTTCGCCAGCCATTCTGGGTCCTGTGTGGTATCCAGGAAGGCTACGGAGGGAAGGGCCCATCTGGGTGCTGGATGTAGTGCCAGGTGCAGAGCCCAGGACAGAAGACAGAGCTGTGAAGACAATGCCTGTAGACCTCACCAAGGCCACCTGTCCAGATCCCAGAATCCTGAGGCTCAAAACCAAAGCTATGAGCTCACAGCCAGACGTGTGTAAGCCTTCGGGGGAGCCCAGCAGCCAGTCTTTGCAGCTTTCCCTCACAGACAAATCAATGGTATCAAAAATATCACACAAGCGACAGTTTTATAACCTTAAAACATCCAAAAGAGACAGCGTACATCTGTCTGGCCAGTAGACCCAGGCAAAAATGTTTGAATTAATGTTGACAATTATGAAGACATTCCTATTTTACTTTACCAGCTATTTTAAAACTAGCTTTATTCACCAAAGAGTCATTAAAGTCATATAAACTTGAAAAGCATTTGGACTTCTTCGTGTAATTTATGAGTGTTTATTTTTAAATCAATTTGGTGCCATGTGGACAATATACAAACACACATATAGACATATACATACATGTAAATACAACATACAACACATACAAGTACACAGGCTATGCATGTAAAAGTCAAGGAGATCAGGAAACTCAATGCAAAGCAGAGCAGAGCTTGAGACCCGAGAGGAGCCTGCCCACGACTCCTGGGGCTCGTGGGAAGACAGGGAGCACCGAAAGAGGTCAGTGCTGCCTTTTCTGTGTCCCTCAAGTGTTCCAAGTGTTGCTAAAAGTCCCCTTTAGGTGTTTTTATGTGATAGCCAGAACCCTGGTGCTTCCTTTTGGTGATTTTTATCTATTGATCACCGATTGGGGGAGGCAGAGGATGGGAGGTAGAAGCATGAGAGTGGACAGGAAGGAGGGATGGAAGTAAGTGCTCCTCGGAGGAGCCAGTTTGAGGAGATATTAAGTTTTCCAAAAGGCCAATGAAGTTCCAGTTAGCAGGGTTTGAGAACAAGGGGTCTAGTTGACTAAGAAGTTCCCTCGGGAGAAATTGGGTTTAAAAGAGAACAAAGAATATCTGCTTTTAACTAACCTGACTTTTGACCATAAAACTCTGTTAAAAAAATCCTTTTAAATATGCAGGCAGGAAACTTCCTGCTGTGCAAGCAGCCAGCCTTTTGCTGGAGCTCGGAGAATGGTGGTGGTGGCAGTGACGGCAGCAGCAGCCTCTTCCTCTTGCCACCGGGGAGGGGCCCGCCATCCTTACTCATGGCTTTGGATCCCAGTGATGGGGGGAGACGTGTCTCTGCCACCCAGTAGAGGATGCAGGATAAACAGAAAAAAAGTTGCTATATCACACTCCAAATACAAACCGATGTTTTAAACCAGAAGTATACCTGAACAAATGACTCAGAACCAAACCAAATAAGCACACATGAGACTAAGACCAAGAAGCCCTTCATGGCTTTAACCAGGATCTCCAAAGAGAGAGTAAAAGTTGCAACCCTTCTAAGATACAGACCACTGCCATTGACAACTTAAACAAAGGAAAGTTGCACTAGTCACAAATGGGGTACAACCCACATCTCTGTCTGGCCATACTCTCTAGAGTCCCAACTTTTCAGCCGGCCATCCGCATACAAAGTCCCAATAATCTGTGTGCCTCACACATGGAAAATTAAAAGAGATAGTAAGATAACAGAAAATCAAAAGTTGTCTATGAGAAGAAAGGATTACAAATAAATGGGTACCTCGAAGATTATGAGTTATACAAATATAAATTCAAAACAAATAATTCAAAGTAATTTTTAAAAATTTTTCCCCTTGAGTTAAAGCATTTACATTTCCAAGGGATGATTACCCAACTAGAGAACCAAATCCACCCCGGGAGCAGTGTGCTTGCATAGAATGATAGCCACCAGTCTAGAGGCTGGAGGGCTTTTTTTTCTCTTCAAACCCTGCAGGAAGTTGAGAGTGCTCAAAGATTACAACTTTTTTTTAGATCAAATTTCTGCTCTTTAATTTTCTCAAAAGAACTTTTAAGACTATCCATGACTTTATTACGTGTTGTTCTTTTCATTTGATTCTCTCATAGACACAAATAAGGCAATTGCTTATCTTTTTCAGATAGTCTTTCTAATTCAGAACATCTATCATCTGGTCATTGAAGATTAGAATTTCTAACAGTGGGGCTTCTTTCAATACCAACTCAGTCCAACAAGCTTCTTTATGGAAAGATCAGGAGGTGATTTTCCAGGCTTAAAATAAGTTTTTTAAAGCCATATAAGCTAGAGCCATTTCTGAAAAGGGTATAGAAGAAGCAGCCCATGATCCTCAAAAATTCATTCCCAGAGATAAGCTAAGACAGCAAAAGATCTTCGTTGCTATGGGCGGTTAAGGGTGCATTTGTGCGAATGGTGTCTCTGGTCTCCCCTCAAGCACGTGGGCATGTGGACCCCTGAGGGTGCCTCCTGTCCTAGACCCACCAACCTGCGACCCCAGGCAGGCACTTCTGGGGTCGGGCTTTCCCAGAAGGAACCCAGCAACAAAGCCCTCATGGCTGAGACTCCTTATTAAGGCAATCTGCCCTCGGAGCTCAGCACGTTCAGAGCAAAGAGCATGCGGCTTAAAATTTCATGTGTCTTGGGGTTACCGGTACTTTTAGCCTGGTCACCGGACATAACCTGAAAATCACAGCCCCTGGACCGCAGAGACCAAGAGAGAGCGCTCGCACTTGTTCACAAGTCAAGCTCTCAACATAAAACGAGATGAGAGGGCGACCTCATCCAGCTTTTATTTCTGAGACCCACAGCACAATTTGTCTAAATACACACCGGTGGTCTGCTGAGAACATACCACTCACCGTCTGTGGAGACCGGCTGGAACAACGGGCTTAGAGGGGTGTGGGGCCTGTGTTCTACCCAATGGTTCCCCTCTTTATGGCAAAACGACATAGGAAGACAAAGGTAAAGGAAAACCAAACACTATTTCTGGGAGGAAAAGGAGCAGACAATATGAATATTCATATTCTGAATACACTGGAGTTGCTATACCTAAGGCTCGTCATGCAAATGCTTTTCTCCCATTAATTGTAAATTTGGAAAAGACAGAGACAAACAGTAATTTTTACCATCTGCTCAATCAGATCCCACAGAGACAGGCTGGGAGTTTAGTTGGTAAGGATTCATTCCCTTATGCCAGTTTGTCGAGTCCTGGGTTCCCCTGACTGCGGCTTCAGACAAGCAGAGCAGTTTTGGTCACCCTGCTCACGGCACCAGAGCTTTCCCCTTCGCCCACAGAAGGGTGGCAGAAAATTGACTGACAAAAGGCAGATTAATAGGAGAAAAGAGCCTGCAGAATTTATTTGAATGTGCACAGCACAGGGGAATTGCTGGAGAGTGATTACTCAGTAACCCATGGGGTATAGATGTGTATACACCCTTCTTCCTAGGGGAATGGGAGAGGGAAAATGTGGCAATTTGCGGGGTAGTAAATGATTTTCAGGGGGAAATGAATGGGTCTAATGTTCAGACAATGGCTGGTAAGTAATTTTCTTTGGAAATTGAATGGGACACAGAGCAGACAATGGTTTTGGAGGAAGTCCATCTGGTATTTTATTTTCAGTTCCTTCCTCTGTGATTTGAGTTTTAATCTTCTCTGATTAATGAAATTTCAGGGAAGGCAATTATGTTCCTCTTTGGCAGGTCCAGTTTCTAGGTAGATAAGGGAACATCAGAGAAGAGTTTCGTCCTGTGCTTTGGGAGAGAGAAGATTGAGAAATGGGGGAGGGTCGGAGAGAACTTGAGGCTGCTGCTTTAGTTCAGCCATATTTTGAGTTTCCTTTAAGATTTCCTTTAAGATCCATGAACCTGTAGATACAGCAACAGATTTATCCAAAATGAAGCATAGAGAGAGAAAAGACTAAGAAAAAATGAATTGAAATTCAGTGACTTGTGGAAAAATATGAAGTCTTCCAACATAATGGTAATTGAAATCCCTAAAAGAGAGGAGATAAAAGCATTTGAAGAAATAATGTTTGAAATGTTTCCAAGTTTGATGAAAATTATACAGTCAAAGATCTAAGAAGCTCAACATACCCTAAGTAGGATAAACACACACATGCACTACGTGATGAAACATCATAACAAAATAGTGAAAAAACAGTGATAGAAAAATTCTTGAAAGCAGAGAGGGAAAACAGACATAAGTACAAAGGAACAAAGTTAGAATGTCAAACACTGGCAGATCCGAAGACAAAGAAATGATATTTTAAAGGGTGATGGATTTATTATCAATAGATAATAATCAAATTCTGTACCCTATAATTGCATATTCATGGAAAATAATTCTTTGAAAACAGAAGCAAAATAAAAGCTTTTCTACACAAGTTGTAAGAATTCCCTTCCACAGAACCTACACTACAATAATGATCATTTAAATCACAGGGACATGAACCCCATGATCACACTGAAATTTGGATCTTTACAAAAGAATGGAGAGTGTTGAAATTGATAAATATATGAGTAAATATAAAATTTTTGCCTCATTTAAAAATTTCTTTAGAAGACAGTTAAATATTTAAGGCAAAAAGTAAAAATGTATTTTGTGGTTAAAATTATATGAGAAACAAAATGTTATGACAATAATTGCACAAAGGATGGCAGACAAAAATAGAAATGTAGTATTCTAAGAATTACACATTATATGTGAAGTGGCATAATATTATTTCTATATGGATTGCGAGAAGTTAAACTTAAATATTGTAAATCTTCAAATAACCTCTTTAAAATAATAAAACGAATATAGCTTCTCAGCCATTAGTGTATATATTAATAAATAGAATAGTAAAATGTATATCTATTTACATCTAATTTAAAATAAAATTGAAATTGAGCAAAGAAAATCAAAAAGGGATGATATAAATAGAAAAAAATAAGAAGGAGGTAAATTTAAACTCAATCACATTGATAATCATATAACATTATATAATGGTCTATATTCTAGTCAAAAGACAGAACTTGTAAGATAACAAAAAGAAAAAATGGTTTGTGATATACAAGAAATCCACTTTAAATGACAAAGACAAGTAGAAGAAAAAAGATGTAAATGGATATTCCATGCAAATAATAATCAAAATAAAGCAAGACTGGTGTTATAAACATCAGAGAAAATAGACTTCAGAAAAGGGATTATTAGCAGGGATGAAGAAGGACATTTCATACTGACAGAGGGTCAATTCATCACAAAGACATAACAATCCGAAATGTTTATGCATACAACAAATGAAGCAAAAACTGATGGACCTCCAAAAAGAATAGGCAAGTCAACAATTATAGTTGGAAATTTCTGCACTTCTTTCCTAATAATTTATAGAACAAGTAAACAGAAACTCACTAATGCTATTTACTGAAGAGCAAATAACACTATTTACCAACTTGACTAATTGTTGTAAATATGTCTATACAATAGCAACAGAATAAACATTCTTTTCAAGTGTACATGGAACATTAGCCAAGACAGACCATGTGCTGGGCCAAAGAACAAGCCTCAACAAATTTCAAAGAATTGAAATCTCATAAAGTTTATGTTCTGCCCAGAACTTAATAAGATGTCAACAACAGAAGAATCTGGAAAATCCCCAAATATTTGGAAGTTACACAACACAATTTTAAATAACCCATGGGTCAAATAAGGAATCAGAAGGGGGATTAAAAATATTTTGAACTAAATAACAATAAAAACAACATTTAAAAATTAGTAGGATACAGCTAAGAAAAGAGCTAAACTTCTACCATAAGATGGTAGGGAAAAAAAAAAAAAGCAAATTAAATCCAAAAATAGGAAGAAGAAAATAACAAATATAAAAAAAGGCCAAGATGCAAAAAAAAGCAAAAAAGTCAAGATGGCCGACTAGAGACCTACCTTGTCAGAGTGTTTCTGGCTAAAGGGTAGAAGGTTGAACCGAGGAGAGTGGAGAAAAATTGCAGCTTGGGTGTGGATCACAGAGAGAGACAGCAGAGGCATTCAGGGACTCTGCCAAGAAGGGTTGCAAACTGAGACAGAGGAAGAGAGGACAGCAGCATAGACCAAATGCAGAGAAGCCCAGAGCCCAGTGAAAGGGTAACAGAGGCTCCCCTTCCCCATGTGGGTGCTCTAGCACCAAATGCAGAGAGGCCCAGAGCCCAGTGAAAGGGTAAAAGGGGCTGCTCTCCCTCTTTTGGGTGACTCTAGTGAGCGGTGGAACACAGATCTCTCACCCCCTGGGAGAATGCCATGGGGGAACAGAGAGCAGGTATTCTTACACCTAAAAGTCTCCTCCTCTGCACCTTCTCCATTCCTGGCATCACAGAAAGATAATTTTAGCTCAAAATGGCTTGTAGCTGTGACTCCCTCCCCCATAGCAACCACGAGAGTGCTGTGTCCTGAGAAGCCTGTTTCTCTGCACTGGGGGCATGTTCCCAGCTGAGCCTGCTACTGAGAGTGAAGCCACTGCAGCGGTGTTTTGCGGCATCACCTGCTGGCAACTTGGACAGCTGGGCAGGACCTGGTGCCTGTAGGTCACAAGAGCAGTGCAGGGAGACCAATGGCCCCTCTCCCTCATAGCAAACATGAGAACGCTTGGTGCTGAGAAGGCTATTTTTCTGTCATGCGGGTGTGTTCTCAGCTGAGTCCACCATTGAGAGTGGAGCCACCACAGCCATGTAACACCAGAGGTTCATCAAACCTGCTAAAACATCCCAAATGCAACTCAGGAATAGCAGTCCTCTCCCTGCATGGTCAGGGGCTGATCTTCAGGGGCTTGGAGACCAGTCCATAAGCCAGCCCTAGAACCCTTAGCTCTCACTTAAGAGGACTAATGAGAAGGAACCAGCGAAAGAACTATAAAAATATGAAAAATCAAAGAGAAAGGACATCCCCAAAAGAAAACAATAACTCCTTACCAGTGGAAACCAACCTAAATGAAAAGATTAAAAAGACAGATGAAGAATTTCGAATATGAATTGTAAGGAAGCTCAATGAAATACAAAAGAAAATAGAAATCCAATAAAAAGAAGTCACAAAAACAATGCAAGAAATGAACGAAAACTTCTCTAAAGAAATTGAATTATTAAAGAAAAACCAAACAGAACTTCTGGAAATGAAAAATTCATTCAAGGGTTTAAAAAACAGTGGAAAGCCTTAAGATTAGGCTAGATCAGACAGAAGAAAGAATCTCAGAGCTTGAAAATAACACCTTTGAGCTAACCAAGTCAGTTGAAGAGAAAGAATAGAGAAATTAGAGGAGCAAGCAAAGCCTACAAGAAATGTGGGATTATGTAAAAAGACCAAAAATAAGAATCATAGGCATCCCTGAAGCAAAGAAGAAAATATACAAGGGTTGGAAAATTTATTTGAGGGACTAATCAAGGAAAATTTCCCTGGCCTTGCTAGCAATCTAAATATCCAGATACAAGAAGTTCAAAGGACTCCTGGGAAATTCATCACAAAGAGGCAATCACCACAACACACAGTCATTAGACTTGTGAAAGTAAACACAAGAGAGGCATTCCTACAAGCTGCAAGGCAAAAATATCAGGTAACTTATAAAGGAAAACCTATCAGAGTAACCACAGACTTCTCAACTGAGATCTTACAAGCCAGAAGGAATTGGGGCCCCATTCTCAGTCTTCCCAAACAGAATAATAGGCAGCCTAGAATTTTATATCCTGTAAAACTAAGTTTCTTATATGAGGGAGAAATAAAGACATTTTCAGACAAGCAAACACTGAGGGGATTTGTCAAGACCAGACCTGCCCTGCAAGAAGTACTCAAGTATTCAGAATTGCATTATACACAGATCAACGCAGTAGACACCCACCAGTGTAAAACCACCCAAAAGCTAAAATCAGAGCCCAGATATCATAATGGCTCAAGAGGTAAAGCAGAACAATAAAGTTCTACTCAACAGGATGAACAGAAATCCACCCCGTTTATCAAAAAATTCTTTCAATGAATGTGAATGGCTTGAACTCCCCACATAAGAGACATTAGCTGACTAAATGAATTAAAAAAAACCATGCACACAAGCCAAGTATCGGCTGTCTTCAGGAAACACATCTAACCCACAAGCATTCATTCAGAATCAAGGTGAAGGGATGGAAAACAATATTCCATACAAATGGAAACCAAAAGAAAGCTGGTGTAGCTGTTCTCATATCAGATAACATAGAGTTTAAATCAATGAAAGTAAAGAAAGACAAACATGGTCATTATATCATGGTAAAGGGTACCATTCAATAAGAAGACAAAACAATTATAAATATTTACACACCTAATACAGGAGTGCCCAGATTCATAAAACAAATCCTATTTGATGTAAACAAAATGAAAAATAGCAGCACTGTAATAGCCAGGGACTTTGACACCCCATTGACAGAATGGGACACACCCTCCAAACAGAAAATAAACAAAGAAACAATGGACTTAAATAGAACTCTAGAACAAATGAGCCTAAGAGACATGTATAGAACATTCTACCCCTAAACCACTAAGTGTATGTACTTCTCATCAGCTCATGAAACATTCTCTAAGATTGGTCACATCTTAGGCCACAAAACATGTCTCAAAAAACTTTTTAAAATAGAAATTATACCATGTATCTTCTCAGACCACAATGGAATAAAATTAGAAATCAATTCCAACAGACACACTCATCTACACACAAAGTCATGGAAACTAAACAACCTACTGCTGAATGATAGCTGATTCAAGGAGGAAATTAAGAAGGAAATCAAAAGATTTTTCAAACTAAATGGTAAAGGGGACACAAGTTATTAAAATCTATGGGATGCATCTAAAGCAGTCCTGAGAGGAAAATTCATATCCCTAAAATGCCTACATCCAAAAGACAGAAAGATTATAAATCAAAAATTTATGAATGATCTCAAGGAACTGGAAAAGGAAGACAAACCAATTCCAAACCCAGCAGAAGAAAAGAAATAACCAAGATCAGAATAGAGCTAAAAAAATCAATACCAAAAGAATTATACAGAAGATTAATGAAACAAAAAGTTGGTTCTTTGAAAATATAAACAAAATTGACAGGCCTCTGGCTAGATTAACCAGAAGCAGAAAAGAAAGGAATCTAATAAGATCAATGAGAAATGAAAAAGGAGAAATCACAACTGATACCACAAAAATACAAAATATCATCTCAGAATGCTATAAAACATCTCTATGCACATAAACTTGAAAACATGGAAGAAATGGATAAATTCTTGGAAGCATGCAGCCTCCCTAGGCTCAATCACAAAGAAATAGCATTCTTGAACAGATCAATATCAAGTATCAAAATTGAAGTATCAATAAAAAATCTTCCAACAAAAAGAGTCCCAGACCAGATGGTTTTACAGCCATATTTTACCAGACCTTCAAAGAAGAACTGGTACCTATACTGCAGAAATTATTCCATAACATTGAGAAGAAAGGAATCCTCCCCAACTCATTTTATGAAGCCAATATTACCTTGATACCAAAGCCAGAAAAAGACACAACAAAAAAAGAAAATTACAGACCACTATCCCTTATGAATATAGATGCAAAAATTCTTAGTCAAATTCTAGCAAACCAAATTCAACTGCACATCAAAAAAATAATCCGCCACAACCAAGTGGGCTTCATACCAGAGATGCAAGGATGGTTCAACATGCACAAATCTATAAATATAATTCACTGCATAAATAGGAGCAAAAACAAAGACCACATGATCCTCTCAATAGATGTAGAAAAAGTATTTGACAAAATCCAGCCTCCCTTTATGATAAGAATGCTTAAGAAAATGAGCATAGATGGGACTTACCTCAAAATGATAAAAGCAATATATGACAAACCCACAGACAACATCATACTGAATGGGGAAAGATTGAAAGCATTTCCGCTTAGAAATGGAACCAGACAAGGTTGCCAACTATCACTACTTCTATTCAATATAGTGCTAGAAGTCCTAGCCAGAGCAATCTGACAAGAGAAGGAAATCAAGGGTATCCAAATGGGGAAAGAAGATGTCAAACTATCGCTCTTTACTGATGAGATGATCTTATATCTGGAAAACCTTGAAGATTCTGCCAAGAGACTACTGGAATTGATAAATTCAGTAAAGTTTCAGTTACAAAATTAATGTACACAAATAAGTAGCATTTATATATGCCAACAGCAGTCAAGCTGAGAATCAAATCAAAGACTCAATACCTTTCATAATAGCAACAAAGAAAATAAAATACCTAGGAATATATTTAACTAAGGAGGTGAAAGACCTCTGCAGGAAGAACTAAGAAACACTGAGGAAGGAAATAGCAGAGGACATAAACAGATGGAAAAGTATGTCATGCTAATGGATTGGCAGAATCAACATTGTTAAAATGTCTATATTACCCAAAGTGATCTACAGATTCAATAGAATCCCCATTAAAATACCGTCATTTTTCTCAGATCTAGGAAAAATAGTTCTTCACTTCGTATGAAACCAGAAAAGACCCCAAATAGCCAAAGCAAACTCAAGTAATAAGAATGAATTGGGAGGCATCACTTTATCAGACTTCAAGCTATCCTACAAGGCTATAGTAACCAAAGCAGCATGGTACTGGTACAAACACAGAGACATAGGCCTATGGATAACAACAGAGAACCCAGATATAAAACCAGCCTCATATTGCCATCTGATCTTTGACAAAGCATACGAAAACATACGCTGGGGAAAAGAATCCCTATTCAATAAATGATGCTGGGAAAATTGGATAGCCACATGTAGAAGACTGAAATAGGATCTGCACCTCTCACCACTCCCCAAAATTAATTCATGATGGATAACAGACTTCAATGTAAGACCTGGAACTATAAAAATTCTAGAATAAACTGTTGGAAAAACTCTTCTAGATATTGGTCTGGGCAAAGAATTTATGAAAGAGTCCTCAAAGGCAATCATAGCAACAAGAAAAATTAACAAATGGGACTTGATTAAATTAAAAAGCTTCTGTACAGTCAGGAAAACAACCAATAGAGTGAACAGACAACCTATAGAATGGGAGAATATTTGTATACTATATTTCTAATAAAGGACTGGTAATCAGAATCTACAAAGAACTTAAACAAATCAACAAGAAAAAATTAAACAATCCCATGAAAAAGTAGGCAAAAGACATGAACCAAAGCTTTTCAAAAGAGGATAGACCAATGGTCAATAAACATGAAAAAATGCTCAAAGTCTCTAATCAGCAGGGAAATACAAATCAAAACCATAATGAAATATCACCTACCTGCAGTGAGAATAGCTTTCACCAAAAAGTCCCCAAACAACAGATGCTGATGTTAACGTGATGAGAAGGGAACACTTACATACTGTTGCTGGGACTGCAAACTAGTACGATCTCTATGGAAAGTAGAATGGAGATACCTCAAAGAACTAAGAGTAGACCTACAATTTGATCCATCAATCCTCCTATTGAGTATTTACCCAAAGGAAAAAAAAATCATTTTATCAAAAAGACACGTGCACGTGGATGTTCATTGCAGCACAATTTACAATTGAAAAGTTATGGAATCAACCCATCAATACATGAGTGGATTAATAAAATGCAGTATATGTATACTATGGACTACTACTCAGTCATAAAAAAAATGGTAAACTACTACCTTTTGTAACAATCTGCACCTGCATCGGCTCCACCCGGGCCCACGCCCTAGGCTGCAAGCCTTCAGCCTTCAAAGTTCTCATTTGAATATCTGCTACTATCATCAAGATTTATTTGTAACAATATGGATGGAACTGGAAATCATTCTTCTAAGCAAAGTATCACAAGAATGGAAAAGCAAACACCACATGTACTCACTATTAAATTGGAACTAATTGATCAACACTCATATGCACTTATAGTAGTAAAACTCAACGGAAACCAAACAGGTGGAGCGGGGGGAGTGTAAATTCACAGCTAATGGGTATAATGCATTGTATCTTGGTGATGGGCACATATATAACTTTGACTCAAACTGCACAAAAGCGGATCATGTAACCAACACATTTGTACCCCTGTAATATTCTGAAAAAAAAGAACTATAAATCAAAAAGATCAAACAAACATAAAAGCAGACAAAAATAAAATAATAATAATAATATGAATAAAACCCATAGTTGTTTCCTTGGGAAAAAAATTTGATGAAATTAATAAATTTTTTACTAGACTTATCCAGAAAAAAAGAAAGAAGATACATCAGGATGAAAAAGACACATCACTACAAATCTTAGAGATTTTTCAAAGGATAATAAGAAAATATTATGGCCAATGTTATTCCAATTGCTTTGATAACTTAAGTGAAATACATTCATTGTTATAATGTTTCTTTGTGTTAGAGAACTTGTTTATTCTGAGGAGATAGGTGCAGAAATATTTAAAGTGAAACTCACTTTCAAATGGTTCAGCAAAATGTTGACAATTGTTGAATCTAAGCAGTGAGTGTACAAACGGTCATCATGTTCTTCTTTTTTCCTTTCCGTATATTTGCAAGTTTTTGTAATACGACATGGGAGAAAATAAATCAGACATAAACACTTACCAGTAGAAAAGCTCCCACTCCAGTTTGTTTATTTGAAATGGGGCTGATTAAGGGAAGGACAGTGTCATGATCTTTTCACCCATGAGGCAGGGTTGTGACTTCCCTTTTGTTTCAGGATGAAGCTTCTTGGTGACGCTGCTGTCTGTGGAAACTCCCACAGGACAAAGGCAAAGATAATGGCCCTAGACCACTGTGTGGTCAGTCTTGCCCCTTTCATTGGCAGTAAGGGCCAGCAAAAAATATTGAGTAGCTTTAGTCATGCAGCCACTAGGAAGAACTTGTAAAATACCCGGGGCAGTCAGCATTGGGTCTTGCTTTGTAAACAGAGACCTGACCTACTTAAGTCTTCCCAGAGGTTGGAAAAAGAGTCTTGACTCACACAGACATGAAACCTTGGCTTAATTGGATACTAATTACTCATAAGAGCTCTGTTACCCAAACTTCCCGTAAACCAAGCTGGGTATAAAATGATAGCATGCATTAAGAAGGAAGACACTTCAAGAAAAATGACATAATTAGATTTATCACTCCCGAAAGTCCTTTTTTCAAAAATGATGTTGCTAATTGCACAAGAATAAACAATGCAAGGGTTGATAAATCCCACATTTAGGGGCTGAGAATAGGTTTTCTACATTTCCAAGGAACTGTATATTTGAAAATGAATAAAATCGAAAGTAAGGCTAATTGACATTCTAAAGTCAAGTTGGGTTAAACAAGCAGAATTTTCCATATTTTGATATGTCTCTTTGTGACTAGAGTATATGTAAAGGAAACAAACTATTGTATGTTCATCAATTTTATTAATGTGCAGGGAAAAGAGGCCTGAGGGTGTGAATTTCCTTTGAGCCTGGGGTCTTGGCTGATGCCTCGACATCCAACGACCCTTGCTGTCTTGAATGGAGACCCCGGAGGACGTGGCAGGTGGGAAGAGCATCAGAACTTCTTTGCAGGACACAGTCAAACCACTTACTACCTGTTTTCTTATGATCTGTTTATTCAACAAATAGAGCATCTCAGTTGTTCAATGCTATTACAGACACTAAGTATAGTCATAAAAAAAGACAAAATAAATTGTTTTTGTACAGCTTATATTATGGTTGATATAGTAAAGTCAAAATTATTTAAATAGAGAAGAAGTTGTGAGGAAGACTTTGGACATAGAAGATCTGGGCTCCCAATCCAAGTTTTGCTGCCAGCTTGCTGGGGGAGCCAGGAATGATGTCCTTTGACTTCCTCTGGATCTGGAGGTTCTTCCGTGGAGTGAGGGGACCCGACCAGGTTTCCTAGAACAGCCCTCCCAGCCCCATTGTCACACGAAGGGGAAACCTCAGCACAGCCTGTGGGGAAGAGTGTGGACTTTGGAGTAAAGCATTTCTGGCTGGTCAATTATTTAATCTCTGATCTTGATCGACTCATTTAACTACTCTGAGCCTCAGTTTCCTTGCTGCAAAATGAGATCATAATGCCCGCTCAGATGACACAGGCAAAGCAATGGCCAGGACTCTTGGCACACCGTTGTGCATGGCTTTTGCTCTCTCCGGGAGCTTGTATATGAAAAAGAGTTTTGCAATGCAAAGACAGTAATCATTTGCCTAGTGAAGCAACCAAAAAGTTGGACAATTTCCCCTCAATGGCACCATCGGCTGATGTTCAACCTAAAAAGCATTTGGCCGATAATGGAAAAGGGGTCCTTCCCAGCTCCCCCGATTTTGACCACCTTTGGTCTGAAGGACTGGAAAATTTCCTTCGATTGAAAAAGTTCCTGATGGCACATACCTTCATTGTCACAGTAAGCTTAGCTTCCTTTTGGAAACTGTCCATTCCAAGAAGTCAGGGCCATTTTCGTCCAGCTTGTCCTAGGCAGCGAGACTCCCCAAGAGGTGCAGGGGACAGCACGGTGCTCTGGGCTGCTGTCGTTCTGGGGGAAGATGGCAGCAGACAGCTCTCTTATTTCCAAGTACCAGAAGGAAGCTCTCTGGGACAACAGCAATCTCTCCTCTTAGGGACCTATGGTAGAAACATTGAGGGCAAAGCTATACTAATGTCCAATATAACAATTATGATTTTTTAATTTTCAGAACACGATACATAATTAAAATATAAAACTGAGATTCAAAACTTATAGAGAACTTGTACGAATCAATAAGAAAAAGATAATTTAATTTAAAAATGGTCACATGTCTTGAGCAGGTGTTTTGCAATACAGCAGGGGTCACAAAATTAAGGCCCCAGCTGCCAAATCCACCCCCAACCCTAGCCTGTTTTTATACATAAGTTGTGCTGGGACACAGCCATGCTCGTTCATTCATGTCTTGTCTATGGCTACTTTTGTTCTACAACAGCAGAGTTGAGTAGCTGGGACAAGACCATATGGCCTTCAAAGCCAGAGACATTTACTATGAAGCCCTTTACAGGATGATTTGCAGAGACTCCTGTAATAGAGGAAATCCATGTGGCTGATAGCATATAAAAAGGTGCCCGACATTATTAGCTAAGAGGAAAATGCAGATTAAACCCACCGTAAGATACTATTATGCACCCATTAGAATAGCTAAAATAAAAAAACTGACAACATCAAGTGTTGACAATGATGGGGAACAGCTAGAGCTCTCATACATTGATAGTTAAAGTGTAAACTGATTCAACTTCGAAAATAGTTTGGCAATATCTACTACAGCTAAACATACATATCTGCATGGCCCAGAAATTCCTGGGTATTTACTCAAGAAACAGGAGGACTATAGCTACCAAGAGACACGCATGAGAATGGTCCTATCACCTTTATTTGTAACAGCTCCAAACATAAAACAACCCAAATGTCCATCGACAGTAGAATGAACTAAATAAATTGTGGTATATACATGCAATAAAATGCACACATAGAAATTTAGGAAAACAAACCATTGCTTCATCCAAGGGCATTTCATAGATGTTATGTTGAGTTAAAGCAGATTCCAGGGAGTCCACATTATACGATTCCAGCTATTTGAATTTCAATAACACGTAGTACTAGAAGTCAGAGTAGCAGTTACCTATAGGATTGGGAGATCGATATGGACAGGGAAGGAACATCAGGGAGCCCGCTGGAGCCTGGGAATGTTCTAGATTTTGGTTTGGGAGGTGTTTAGTTACATGGCTATAGACCTATATGTATAAAGTCATCTACGGCCATACCACCCTGAATGCTCCTGATCTTGTCTGATCTCAGAAGCTAAGCAGGGTCGGGCCTTGTTAGTACTTGGATGGGAGACATATTTATGACGTCCTTGAATAGTACACCTAAGGTTTGACCATCTACAGTAGAAGGTACAGTGTTATATCTCAGTAAAGAAGAAAAAATATTAGAGAATAAAAAGACCATGCATCTTTTAGAACTTGAACATTATGCCGGCCACTACAGAGTCATGTTTCAGCTGTGATTTCTTTTAAGCTTTGCACTGAACAGAATTAGAATTTCAGAACGTAATTCTGTATTTGTAAGAAGTCCTCCATAATAATCGATTCCTTCCCAAAGCTCAGAAGACTAACTGTGGTTTCTGTGGTCCCTTACCTGATCTCTGATGAGTGTGTGTCAGACATGACGTCACCTAGGGGACCCACGCCCCGGGATGATGACACTCCCTGCACCCTACTCTTGTGTCTGGTGGCAGTCGAGAGCCTTTCTTGTTCACTCAGCAAAGGTGAAATGGGGGAAGCGCCCTCTATAGGGTCACCCTGTCCCATTGACTGCCAGGAGGATAACGACACGAGGAGTGAGGTCATTTTCTGATGAGCCCATGTCTGGCCTTACAGAGCAAATATTGAGGGTCACCTGTCACCCCTCAGACAGGCAAGTGGCTCCCATAGCCCTGAGCCACAGGGTGCGGGGAGGAAGGATCGCAGATGCAAACAAAGCGAAGGGATGCAGCTGCCTGCTGGTCTCCACGGCAGAGCAGGTGTTTCCCACGGGGTGACCTGGATCCTCTGCTGTGCTCAGACCATCCACGCAACACTCATCCGCTTTCTGACATGTGCTGGATTCTGGGTCCGGTTGGATAACACAGTTGTGGAGAGCTGGTGCCACATCAGAAATGTCCTCGTACCTCCATCCCAGCAGGTCTGTGACGCTGCTCACTCTAAATGCTCCATTAGCACGGCACACGGAGGGGCTGGTCCGTGAATGCCTTTTCCAGGGAGTTTGACTTAAAACCATCTCTGCCCTGGCTACAGAGACAGGAGAGGGGCCTCACACGGGAGAAATCAGCGGGCAGAATCTCCACCCCTCCTTTGAATGCAACCCCTACAAAGACACCTTTGCGAGGACGCAATGGTTGCAGGAGCAACCTGTCTGCATTTCCCGCCGTCTCTCCTGCCTGTTCTGTGGCAGGACAGTGCCTCCCTGCCGAGTGAGCAGAGCAAACTGACCTCGTGTTTACTGAGCACCTTGCAGTGTTCCACCAGGGTTCCAGCGGTGAGCTCAAGGTCTTTGGTCAAGGCATAATGCATTCGTGCCATACCAGGGCATTCTCAAGGAGGTGACTTGTAAACTGAATATCTACCAGGAGGGGTTTAATCTATCTGTGTTGTTTTTCTCATTGGCTGTGTCTCCTAAAAAACATGTGGAGTGGATATCAAACATACATGCATTTTTCTTTTAGTCACAGGTTCAGGCTCGTTGGATTCTAGCTTGGCGGTTGTGCAATGCCTGCGTTTTAAAGTGTTTGTGTGGCCTCATGTGAATTTCCTGCGGCTGCCTTAATAAAGTACCACAGACTGGGTGGCTTAAAACACCAGATATGTGTTCTCACAGTTCTGGATGTCAGAATTCTGAAATCAAGGAGTTGGGAGGGTTGGCTCCTTCTAGAAGCTCTTGGGGAGAATTCCTTCCATGCCTCTTCCCCAGCTTCTGGGCGTTGCTGCCAATGCCTGGGGTTCCTTGGCTCGTAGCTGTGTCTCTCCCGTCTCTGCCTCGGTCCTCACATGGCTTCTGCCCTGTGTATCTTTGTGTTTCTGCTTTCCTTCCTTATAAAAACACCAGTGCCCACTCTGACCCAGGATGACCTTGTCTTAACTAATTATACCTGCAAAGACCCTTTTTCCAAATAAGGTCACGTTCTGAGTTTCCAGGAAGGACATGAATTTTGGGGAGATAGTGTCAAACCCAGTACGAGCTCCATGCACCAAATCTGTTACCCTACTCTTTGCCGGCGGGTAGAGAGACCTGCCTGTGACCACGTCACAGGGTGTGGATGGACCTCAGGTCTCACGTTCTGGAAGGAGAAGATCTGGACCAAGCAAGAGGCTGGAGAGCTGGTTGCCATGGTGATTCCTTCTCCGGTTTCCATGGCCTTCTCAACGCCCGCACCGAGCTGTTTCTCCCCCCAAGGACCTGGATTATCCCTGAGTCAATATACCCTACACTCAGGGGCCTGTGTGTGGCCAGAGCCTTCCCTCCTCCCTTGACAGTTTGGGGCCCTGCGATGTGGCAGCCCTGGGAGGGCCAGGAAAGGCCTGCCCTTTGAGAAGGGCGAAGCTCGTGAGTGCTGGCTGAAAGCCTCGCTGTGCCGCCCTGGCAATGGGTGGCAGGCCTGTCGGGGCCTGACTCAGCACACAGCCTACAGCTCACACGGCTTTCCAGGGGCTCAGCCTTCCGTGGCGAGGCGAGAGTTCTAGCTGCAGTTTTACACCAACCGACAGAAGAGCCTTCAAGACTTGGTGTGTCGCTATTAAGTTATGGAGCCTGAAGAACTGCGTGAGGGTTTTGCTTTGAAAACTGTACCCGGAAACTCCTCATAGCCATTTTCTCTTGGGGTGTTTGGGTGGAATGGTCTAGTCTAGTCTATGCCCGAGGAGTCCTTGGCACTCTTGCCAGTCTTAAATTCCACACACACTTTTCCCTACACCCCCGTTCTCCCCTAGAGAGTTAACTGATGTAGCTTGGCATTAACTTTGCCCAAGGGAAAATGTATTTTTATCTCCAGACTATTTCTTTTATAAATCTTAATAGATACGGTAAGAGCTGCCTTATTTTCTTATCCCATGCAGAGAATCCAATGGTGCTAGTGGGGTAAAGATTTCATTTCAGCTTAAAGATTCTGTCTGACGCCTGAAATTAGAAACTTAGGAGGCATGGGGAACAGAACTGTCCTTTAACATCAATTTTACAATTATTCTAATCTACCAGGTTTCATTCACCCTAACCTTATGATTCAGACTTGAAATTTTATCGGCAATGAGAATAGAAAAGAATATTCGAATATGAAACTAGCCCCAAATTGGTCACCACTGAAATTAATGATAAAATTACAGCAATGAGTGTTTGCAAAGGTCGATGATCAGACACTGGTGTGGGACGCAACAGCAGAGAAGGGGTGCTCACGGGCGATGTGAGAGCTCTGTTGATCTGTTGAATTAAGTGCCTTTTCTGGCATCGCTGATAGCTTCTGATGGGGTCTTAGATTGGGGGTTACCATCTGGGCCAACTTCCGTCTCTTCTCTCTGCCATGCTGAGGCCCAAGGATGGTAAGGATTCCTTGGGCAAGTGTGGGCTGTATTTGTTCAGCCCTTCCACGAGGGAAGACTTCCCAGGGGAGTGCTAGCTCCTTCCTAGACACTTCCAGGGGTGAGGGGTGCTCTCTGCACACAGGAGCTCAGAGCCCTTGGGATCTGGACCTGCTCCCAGGAGGTGCCTGCCATGGGCCTGATGGTCAGTGTCCAAGGCTAAGCTATAAACTCCTTGTCTCTGCTGTGTTCCCTGGGAGGGTTTGGAAATAGGACAAAAACAATTCCACTGTCCCGAGAGCCCCCAGAGAGAGACTGCAAGGACAATGGAAAAGGAGTGACCCCTGGAAGGAGAGTGCCTTGTGAACTCGTAAACAGAGGAAGTTTGTTACTGCTTTGTATTTGTAAGGTATGAGTCTGATTTTGTAGCAGCTGAAGCTGTGAGCTGTTTGATCGTTGTTCTGAGGGACTCTGTGACTCTGAACAGAGCATTCTCCTTAAGACAGTTTGCTCATTGGCAGAATTATTATAAATGACACCAACAGGATTCTTCCACTTAAAAGTGACAGAACCTCAGGTCAGATGGGCTTAAGCTTCTAAGGGGAATTGTGGACTCGGGTAATTTACCAGACTAGGATATGGGGCTTCGGGAACAGCTGGAGCCAAGGTTATGGTGCTATCAGAATTCCTTTCCTGTCTTTTAGCTCTACAACTTTCTCCTCACAGCTTAGTTCTCAAATTGGGTATCTCCAAAAGGATTGGGATGGCCACTTATGCCCCAAGATTGCAGGATTCTTGGTGCTTAGGGTTTTAGGAGAACCTGGACCTGCTGGGGTCCCCTGCCCACCTGTACTGAGGGATTGGAGGTCATTCCCAGGTTGAGGAGGACATCCCAAGGTGGCAAGAGGAGGGGCAGAGATGCAGGTGAGCCCAATATCAGCCTTCCACTACCGGATGTTTGGAGACCATCCTCCCAGATGGGATGTACGTGGGCACCTGGTGTGAGCTTGGTGGTAGCCATCAGCAGAAGTTGGAGGAAAAAATAAATTTAATAGCAGAAAATAAAAGAGCCTCAAAAGCCCTCTATACACACAGCCTCACAACTCTGCAAACTTGAAAATGTTACACAGATAGTGGCATAAAGAACTAGCAGGTCCCTTTCACCCAGCTCCCTTGGGTAGCTATTGCCAATGAATGTGGAGCCTTCTCGAGGCTGCGCCCCTTGGATCCATTTGGAATTTGACATTTTACAAAATGCTTCACCCACAGGTTTCCTTTGAGAGACTAGAGTATCTCTGAACTTAATATTCAGGTAAATAAAGAAAGCCTTAGGAGAAAATTACCTCCTCTGAAATGCTTGTCACTTAACACTTGTTTCTCAGGAGAACTACAAGAAAAAATAAAATGGTAGAATTCTTCTTTGACATTTAAAATTTTCCTTGTGGTTTGCCACTGAGAACAAGGTGTATGGTCCTTTCAGTTTCCTGAGCCCTGCTGCCCCAGGCTGGGTCTCTCTGCACAACCCAGAAAAGTGACTCTTCAGGGTCCAAGAATAAACTTTGGTGGGAAAAAAATACATTTTTCACTACCTTCCAACTGATTTTGAGCATTTGCTTCAATTATCAGAAAGAGGAAACATTACAGCAGCTTTAGCAGGACCTGTGATTTCATCACCCTCCAAAATCATAGCTATTTCATACTGTTGTTTCAGAATCTGAAAATACCCTTTCTACTCATGGCTAAAATTGCAGTAGTAGACTGGATCTTATCATACGATGTGTTAATAAAGAAGCACTTATATTACTCTTCCACAATTATAACTCAGTATGCATTTTAATATAATTGGCTTTCTTTGTCATCCTATGAATTTTATTTTTTGTATTTAAAAATATTAGTCTGATGCTAAGAATATGCCATGGGGAAAGGGAAAAACATATGGTAAATGGCGCTGGGAAAATTGGATATACACATGCAAAGATCAGATTTTTATCTTAAACCATACACAAAAATCAATTTCAGACTGGATTAAAGACTTAAACACAAGACCTGAAACCTTAAATTCCTACAAGAACACATTGGAAAAAAGCTTCATGACATTCGCCTGGGTAATTATTTTTTAGATATGACCTAAAAGCACAAACAACAAAGCAAAAATAGACAAATGGGACTACATCAAACCAAAAACCTTCTGCACAGCAAAGGAAACAATTAGCAGAATTAAGAGATAATTTATTGAATGGAAGAATATATTTGCAATTGCCCATCTGATAAGGAGTTAATATCCAAAATATATAAGAAACCCAAATAACTCAATAGCAAAAAAAAAAAAACAATTAAAAAATGGGCAAAAGATCTCAATAGACATTTCTCAAAAGAAAATACGCAAATGGCCAACAGATATATGAAAAGATGCTCAATATCATCAGGGAAATGCAAATGAAAACCACAATGAGATATCACTTCACACCTGTTGGAATGGCTATTATCAAAAAGATGAAAGATAACAAGTGTTGGCAAGGATGTGGAAAAAAGGAACCATTGTACACTGTTGGTGGGAATGTAGATTAATAAAGTCATTACAAAAAAAAAGGAATGCAGTTTTCTCAAAAAAATTAAAATAGAACTACCACATGATCTAGCAATTCCACTTCTGGATATGTATCCAAAGGAAATGAAATCAATATCTTGAAGAGATATCTGTACTCTCATGTTGATTTCAGCATTATTCACAATAGCCAAGATATGTATTCAACCTAACTGTTCATCAGTGGATGAATGGATAAAGAAAATGTGGTACACACACACACACACACACACACACACACACGCACACAGAGGAATATTATTCAGTCTTTAAAAAGAAGAACATTCTGCCATTTACAACAGCGTGCATGGATCTGAAGAACATCAATACTAAGTGAAATAAGCCAGGCACAAAAAGACAAATATGCGTGATCTCATTTATATGTGGAATCTAAAAGGTCAAACTCATAGAAGCAGAATGTAGGATGGTTTTTACCCGGGGGGAGGGAATGGGTAAAGAGGGGTATTGGTTAAAGGGTACAAATTTTTAATTATAAGGTGAATAAGGTCTGGAGAGCTAACATACAGCATGGTGACTGTAATTAGTCATAGTGTATTGTATACTTGAAAACTGGTAAGAGAGTAGATCTTAATTGTTTTACCACAAAAAAAAGGGTGACCCACATAAGGCGATGGATATGTTAATTAGTGTGATTGTGGTAATCATTTCACAATGGATAAATATATGAAAACATCATCTTGTATATCTTAATATATATTTTTATTTGTCAATGTATACCTCAGAAAAGCTGGACAAAATAAAAATAAAAATATTACCCTGAGAAGTGGTCCATAGGCTTTACTATCCTGCTGAATGGGGCCATGGCACTTCCTAGACGCCAGGCACTCTCTCATGGTTTTATATGTATTATTAAGTGAATCTGTATGTCACACGATGAGCTAGGTATTAATAATTAAAATGAAAAAATTGACAATCACATTGAAGATAAATTCCCCAAGGGCCCAAAGCTAGTAAGTGGCAGAGTTGGAATCCAAATCCAGAAAACTTGGCCCCTGAGCCTCTCTGTACCTCTGTGCTATGAGGTGACAATCTTGCAACGGTCCAGCAAGAGGGCAGGTTCCTGCCCTGTTCCAAGCCAAGTACTTCCCCCAACAATGTTCAGAGAAAAGTCAGATCTGTGCAGACACCCAAGGGCTACCTGAGAGGTTTTGAGGCACACCCAGGAAGGAACAGGCTATTGCAAGATCAAAAGAAGTCTGCCATAGGCTATGCAAGGGTGGGGTGGGGGTGGCAATTGTTTTTCCCCAACACTCCTTGCAAAGTTTTCCAAACTTTTATTACCTGTGATCACTTAATGGATATTTGAGTTACTCTTAGATAAATTTCAGGTAAAATTTTTTAAATGAAGTCATCAGAAAATTTCAAACAATAAAGAGGAAATGTAGTGTTTTAAGTTGGTAATAATATGGTCAGTCTCTGATCAATGAGAGCGGTGATACTCTCACTCTTTCCCTAAGATCTTTCCATCCGAGTTGACGATAGAGAACTTGGTCCATCAAGAGGATGTCTTTCACATTATTCCTTTTTTATTAAAAAGTAAAATTGCATATATTTATGGTGTACAATATGATGTTTCAACATATGTGTATATTTTGGAATGGCTAAATCAAGATATTTAACGTATGTATTATCTTATATACTTTTTTGTGGTGAGAACATTTAAAATCTTAGCAATTTTCAAGTATATAATACATAGTTATAAACTGTAAGCACCATTGTGTGTGACAGATCTCTTGAACTTATTTCTCCTCTCTAACTGAAACTGTGCGTCCTTTGACCAATATCTCCCTAGTTCTCCCATCTCCTGGCCTCTGGTAACCACCATTTTACTCTTTGTTTCTCTGATTTTGACTTTTTTAGATTCAGCATGTAAGTAAGATCATGTGGTGTTTGTTTTTAGGTCCCTGGCTTATTTCACTTAGCATAATGTCCTCCAGGTTCATCCTTGTTGTCACAAATGGTAGGATATCCTTCTTTTTAAATGTCGAATAGTATTTTCTTTATCCATTCGTTAGTTAATGGACACTTAGGTTGATTCCATATTTTGGCTATTGTGAATAGTGCGCAGGGAACATGGGAGTGCAGCTATCTCTTGAAGACATTGATTTCACTTCCTTTCATTAAGTGGGATTGCTGGATCTTATAGTACTTCTATTTTTAATTTTGGGGGATCATCATTTTGTTTTTCACAATGACTGCATTAATCTACATTCCCTCCAACGGTGTACAAGAACTCTCTTTCCTCCACATCCTTGCCAATACTTTTGTCTTTCATCTTTTTGATAATAGCTATTCTAACAGGTGTGAGTCAACATTGCATTGTAGTTTTAATTTGTATTTCCCTGATGATTAGTGATATTGAACATCTTTCCATATACTTATTGGCCATTTGTATTTATTCTTTTGAGATCCTTTGCCCATTTTTTAATTGAGTTATTTGAGTTTTTTATACTGAGTTGTTTGAGTTCCTTGTATATTTTGGATGTTAACTTCTTATCAGATGTGTGATTGCAAATATATTCTTCCATTTAATAGGTTGTCTCTTTCCTCTGTTGATTGTTTTCTTTGTCATGCAGAAGCTTTTTTTGTTAGATGTAATCCCATTTGTCTATTTTTGCTTTTGTTTGTGCTTTTAGGGTCATATCTCAAAAATCGCTGCCCAGACCAATGTCATGGAGTTTTCCCCTATGTTTTCTTCTAGTAGTTTTATGGTTTCAGGTTTTGTGTTTAAGTCTTTAATTCATTTTGAGTTTATTTTTGTATGTGATGTGAGATGAAGGTCTATATTATTCATTTGTATGTGGATGTCTAGTTTTCCTAGCACAAGTTATTAAAGACATTGTCCTTTCTCCACTGTATGTTCTTGGCATCTTTGTCAAAAATTAATTCACCATATATACACAGATTTATTTCTGGACTCTTTATTCTAATCCATTGGTCTGTGTCAATTTTTGTGGCAAAACCATGCTGTTTTGATTATCGTGGTTTTCTAATAGATTTTGAAACCAGATAGTGTGATGCCTCTGGCTTTGTTCTTTTTGTTCGAGATTACTTTGGCTAATCAGGGTCCTTTGTGTTTCCAAATTTTAGGATTCTTTTTTCTATTTCTGTGAAAAATACCATCGAAATTTTGATAGGATTGCATTTGACTCTGTAGAACACTTTGAGTAGTATGGACATTTTAACAATATTAATTCTTCTAATCCGTGAACACAGGACATTTTCACATTTATTTGTGTCTACTTCAGTTTCTTTCATCAATGTTTATAGTTTTCAGAGTATGGATCTTTCACTAACTTGGTTAAATTTACATCTAAGCAGATTTTTTGGTGCTATTGTAAATGGGTTTTTTTTTCTTAATTTTTTTTCCAAATACTTAGAAACACTACTGATTTTTACATGTTGATTTTTTGTCCTGCAACCTTACTAAATTTGTTTATTGGTTCTAACAGTGTTTTGGTGGAGTCTTTAGAGTTTTTTATATATAAGATCATGTTGTCTGCAAAGAGAGACAATTGAACTTTTTCTTTTCCAATTTAGATGCCTTTTATTTCTTTCTCTTCCCTAATCACCCTGTCTAGGACTTCCAGCACTGTATTGAATAGAAGTGGCTACAGTGAACATCCATGTCTCTTCCTGATCTTAGAGGAAAAGATTTAAACTTTTCACTGTTGAATATGGTTTATCTGTGGGCTTGTCATATATGGCCTTTTTTGTGTTGAGGTACGTTCGTTCTATACCCAATTTGCTGAGAGTTTTTTCCATGAAGAGATGTTAAACTTTGTTGCCTGATTTTTGTACATCAATTGAGATGATAATATGGTTTTTGTGCTTCTTTCTGTTAATGTGGTGTATCACATTTATTGATTTAAGTATGTTGAACCATCCTTGCATCCCAGGATTAAATCCCTCACATTATTCTTTAAACTGGAAAATCCTAGCTCACAGTTAAAGGCCATAGGGACTGACAGAAAATAGTCAGTGGCTCAGAAAGATTTAAATTCAAAATGAATCCCCCAAATTAGGGAGAGATTTCTCACTGAAGAACGTTCTACTTTCCCAAAAGATTTTGGAAACTACCAGGAAAACCTTGAGTTAACTCCAAGGAATGTTAAATTGTCTTCCATTCTCTTCCCTTCCTACTCCTGGTATATCCTTAGTCACCCAACATGTTCCTCTCTCCTTTGAAGCTCCTCTCCTTGAATTAGGCATTAGTAGAGTTTACTTAAAATAATTAATTAAACATTACATAAAAGTAGAAATCAACCAAAGAGAGATGAGTAAAGTATTTGCCTCACTTTGATTTTTCAATAAAAAACACTGAGTGCAAACCATTTTCATGGAATTTAGTAAGCACATTTGCAAACGTAAGTCAGGGAGAATATTCATGCATCTCCATGTGCCCAGTGCCCAGCAAAGTGCTCAGTCTATGCAGGGTTGGGTTGGATATTGGGTAGTTAAATTGGATTCAGGTTGGAAGGAGGTGTCTTAGTCCATTTTGTGTTGCTATAACAAAATACCACAGACTGGATAATTTATAAAGAAAAGAAAAGAAATTAGTTTCTTATAGTTGTAGAGACTGGGATGTCCAAGGTCAAGGAGCCTACATCTGATGAGGGCCTTCTTGCTGTGTCATCCTATGATGGAAGGAGGAAGGGCAGGAGAGCTTGAGAGAGCGAGAGAGCAAGAGCAAGAGAGACAAACTTACTTTTATAACAACCCCACTCTGGAAATAGCCAACCCACTCCCACGATAATGATACTACTCCATCCACAAGGAGGGAGTCTTATGACCTAGTCATCTCCTCACCTCTGAATGCTGGTACATTGTGGATTACGTTTTCAACCCACAAATTTGGGGGACACCTTCAAACCATAGCAAGGAGGGAATAAGGGAAAGGAGGAAAAGAGACAGGAAAGGGCAAGGAGAGAGAAAGAGAAGTGGGAAGGAGAAAGGACGAGAGGCAGGGAGCAATCAGAGACAAAGAGTGAACACAAAGAGAAGAAGAAAGTGGGCATGGTCTTCACTCCTTCATAAGTGTGGGTTCAAATCCTGTTCTGACTGCTCGAGCTACGTGAATTTGATCTTCTGTTTCTCAGCTATAGACTGGGGACCACACACAAACTTCTGAGAACTGGGCCTGTGGAATGCAGAGCAAGGCCTGGCACTTAGTGGATGCTCAGTGAATGAAAATACAGGTGACCCAAGTCCTGACATCACCCTGTCACCCAGAGTGGCTGCTCCCTTGGGCTTAGAAGATAGAGCTTTCTTCAGTGTCTTTTCTCAGTCATGTGTGTTGCTGCTAAAAACCGCTCCTTTCATCCAATTGCTCATCCCTCTGAAACCATAGCGGTTCTTCTGGTTAGAAGACGTAGCTGCTGCTTCCAAGGAATTACGGCAACACAGACCAGAGCAACGGTCCTATGAAGACTTAAGAAAACCAACCACGAGGCAGCGGTTCTCCTCCCTGAAGCTTCCACCACCAGGGAGGTGTGTCCCCTTGTCATATGTTGGCCCTAGTCCCACAGGAATTGATTTTGGGCACTGTCATTTCATCTCATTCCGTGTGTGCTCTCAGCATCTTTAGAGTGACCCGGAAATCATGGGAGGAGTCCAGAATTCCCACCCCTGCGCTCTGAAGCAATGATTTAGGTTGCAAATTTCCCTGGCAGCATTGGCCTTACTGAAAAAAACCAAAAACCAGCCCAGCCCACTCTGTGTCTAAATCTTTCTTCCCGGCATCGTCACTTACACAGCTTAAAAACTATAAATACCAAGTCCCTTTTCCAAACATCCTTTGGTAAACTGGCCCTGAAAACAAGGCCACGCCGTCTTTCACGTGGGCGAGGCCTGTGAGATTATAACCTCAGTTCCCTGGTCTTAATAACTGGCTGCTGTGACCAGGTGCAAGTTCCTGCCCTGGATATGTGACCTTGTCCTTTGCCTGCCATGCTGGCCGGGGCAGAGGGTGAAGAGCCTGCCATTGCTGCAAGCTCAGGAGAACAGTGTGTGGTCCCCAGACCAGTGGCCCGGGCAGACGTATTTCCTGCGTGACTCACCCAGATGCACGTGGGTTCCAGCAGTAAGTGGGCAGCAGCTGGGCCCCGGACCTCCCGTCCAAGGGGGGAGACAGGCTCTTCACAGACATCCTCCCTAGGATGGATGCCGACATCTGACCTTAGCCTGAGGGGTGGGGAGACACCCATGTCAGAAGGCTCAGCAGAGGCTGCCTTTAAAAAGGGACTTACCTGCTGCTTGCAGAGTGTATGTGGCCACTCTATACAATATTAAGATGCTTTATGACTCTGGATTAGCCAAGAAAGGGGAGGGTCAGGAATTAATCCTCCCATGGAGGGGTGTGGGATGGTGGAGATCGGATCCTGATCACACGAGGCTTCTCCATGGAATCCATCATCTCCCCATGTAGACAGAGGGGCCCGAGCAGCGGTGGGGCATCAGCCTGTCCACCGAGGAGCCCCGTTCAACCCTGCAAGTTCAACCGGGGGCCTGCCCCACGCTGGTGTTATTTTCCTGGAAGGACCGCAAAGTGCACACAGCCCAGTCCCTGCCCTTAGGGTGAGCAGGTGAATGGCACAGGCGGGCAGACAGCGTCACGTCAGACGTAACAGGAATGTCCCCTAGAAGGTGGGGCCTGCGTGCTGGGGGGGACGGGGGAATCTACATCCCTCTCTCACGACTGTCCCGGAGGGGCCCTTGAAAGTTGTAAGGAAGAGTCACATCAAGACGCAGTCCATGACATTCCTCAGGGGCTCCTGTGTGGATCCCACAAGGAAAACCTCTCTGGAAGCCAAGCTCCAAGAAAATCGGATTTTTCTAAGGAAGGGGCAGGCTTCATTTCTGAACTTGCTTTCCTTTCTGTTGGCCCAGAAAGCTCGGGGCTCCGTTTGAAGCTCAACTGTGTGATTCTTGAAGTCCCCGAGCATACGTGGCACATTCCAACCTCCTCCCGTCCCAGCCTGCTCCTCAGCCCTCTTTGCCCAACCACCAACGCAGCGGTGGTGCACGCCCTCCTGCGGGTCCTTGAATCCGCTGTGGGATGGGCAGAGGGTGACAGTGTATGAGTCCACCTGTCCTGTCTAGCTGGGGTTGGGGGGAGGTCCCAGCATCTCATGCATCAGGCTTTATGCCTCAGGTGTCCGGGGAGGAAGTCCTCTCTCAAGTCCTGTAGGTGGGGACACGGTGCGGTCAGAAGCCACAGATCAGCAGTTACGGAAACAGCCCACCAGGCCCCAGGGGCCGCTCAGTGCAGGTCCTCATGCCCTAGAGCGCTCTGCAGCTCTCCCGAGGGAGGAAGTAGAGCTATTTCTACCAGCACGACTGAGCCTCCCACGCTGGTGACTGAGCAAACGAATCCAGCTGTGGAGAATACGTACAGGATATTATTCAAAAAGCTTTTTAAAATGCAGAGCAGATTTTGGCAGTTTTTGTTTGTTGGTTGCTTGGTTCATTGGGCACACATGTATGTGGTAAAAGTAGAAAACCACGTGTTTCCCGGCGGTTAAGGATGCAGGCCCTAAATCCCCAGAGCCCGGGTCGGAATCCTGGCTACTCACACTCAGGGCAGCCTTCAAGTTACTTAACGGCTCTGTGCCTTTGTGTCCCCATCTGTGAAGTGGGGATAATGGTGACCATGTCCTGGGCAGGCTGAGAGAGCTGAAAGCCACAGCTCCTGAAAGACTGCTGAGGAGAGTGTGCAGCACGCAGGAGGCATCAACACACTTAGCTGACGTTACTGCCACCATCGTCATATTCAGGCACGATGAACACAATTCGTGGCAACAGTTGCCTCTGGGGAGGGCAGAAAGAGGGGACTGGGACTTAAATGCATTCTTCATAAGATATCTTATGATAGAAAAACAAGTAGGGGAAACAGGAAAAGAAAAAGAGCAAAAAAGCCAAACCCTTGCACCAGCCCTGAAAATCTTGCAGGTCTGAGGCAGACAGAAGTGGAAGGGGTGGACCAGGGAGGCTCCTCCCAGGTCCAGCCTCTCCAGCCAGCCAATCAGATGAGCAGCCTGGCAGGCCACGCCCACCTGGTGACATCACCTGCCCAGGTGGTCTTCCAGCACCCGCAGGGCAGAAGCCCTGGACTCTGGCCTTACGCTCTAGAAGAGCATTGCCCCCATCCCTGTGGTACCCCAGATGGCTCTGGACCCCACAGAAGGCAGCCCTGAGGGTAATGGGATTCCTTCATCCCTCCCAGGGAAGCCCATCACCTTCTTCAGGTGAGTTACAGGAGAAAACACACAAACTTGGACTGGTAAGTATTCAGAGTAGCCTTCGTTCCTGCCTTCGAGGGAGGGAGAGATCTTTCTTTTTGTGCCTTCTCTGGGGCCTGTGCAGGTCTGCGCCGCTGAAGAACAGGACCCAGAAGGGACAAAACCAAAAGATGATCGTTGAGGGAGACGCCTAGGTGGGAGGAGAGTGGCCACAGAGACAGGAGGAAGAAGAGCCGGGAGGGACCCCTGCGGGGGTCCAAAGTTCCAGGGAAGAGCGACTTCCCAGGTTCATCCTGGTCAGCTCTGCGGCTGCTGGGGGCAGAGCCACATCCCCTGGAATAGCACTGCCCGGCTCGCACCAGGAGCTGCTAGTGTGTGAACATTTGTGTCCCCCAAAATTCACATGCTGACACCTACTCTCCAGTGCAGTGGTATTAAGAGGTAGGGCCTTCGGGCAGTGAATAGGGCACGAGGGCTCTGCCCCCATGCATAGGAGTAGTATCCTTATAAAAGAGGCCGGAGGGAGCTCGTTTGTCCCTTCTGTCACATGAGCGCACATGGAAGATGCCATCTCTGAGGAATGGACCCTCAAGGAAAGCGTTTGCTCAGACCAGTCGTTCCAGACAGATCGGGTCACTTCGGTCACACTGTAGGACTACCAAGCCCTGGGCACCCCGCCCCGTCCCCAAGGGAGGGTGCAGGCACTGACTCTATCTAAACTCACAACCACCTGCTTGAGGGTCCCCATGGTGCAAGGTCCAGCAGAGTCCTCTGAACACCTCCAAATGCTGGGTCTCCCCAACTTTTGCAACGGCTATTGGTTCACATACAAAGGACTTCTAGGTATAAAGTCATGGCTTCCTCCTTTGTCCTTTAGAGACACACAAGTCAGGCCATGCTCCTACACTGTGGACCCACAGACCCTCCCAACAGGTGTCAGGGGATTGTTCTGAGCACACATAGGGAGCAGGGCACCTGGAAGTGTGTGCGCTTATTGTGGGACACCAGGGGATACCCACACGCAGGGCAGCGTCTCAAGAAATAAAAATGACCTGGCTGTCATTCAAGTGTTATTCGTTTGCTTAACACAGAGGTCTTTTTGAACACCTGTGTAACCCGGGGAACGCGTGGATATTTGATCAGTGTCCCCCTACGTGGGAAAGGCAGTTTCGTGAAGAAAAACAGACAAGAGAAGCATAACAGTTTCCTGAGGTTTCGCCGTCTGCCCTTATCTCTGTAAAGGCACTGCTGCCCCGCGTGCCAAGGGTGTTTCCAGTCTGTGGAAAGAGGTCACACACACGTGGGACTGTCACCTAGACTCAGGGCGGTGAGTGCTGAGGGACGGCAGAGCTGCTCTCCTTGCAGATGTTGCTGCAGAGGGTCCCTTAGGAGTCCTGCCTTCAGCCCTGTGGCCCTGTGGCACCATGGCACCATGGCCTGGTGCATTCAGGACCTTCCCTGTAGACTGGGACAATGCAGTCTGAGGGTCTCACCTTTCCCCAGAAGACCAGCCTCCTCTACTTGTGCGCAGGCTGAGCCAGGCACGGGGAGAAAAGATGGCATTTCTGATGACGAACCCAGGACGTCTGGCTTCTAAGTGGCCAGGACCTGCCCTGAAGGACCCCAGTCCTGTCCACTTTTCTGGTGATTTGCCCACGTCTGTGTGGAGCCCACTGGGGACAGAGATGCGTCTCACACGTGCTGCAGCATGGATGAGCCTTGAGGACTTCGTGCTGAGTGAACTAAGACAGTCTCAAAAAGACAAATGCTGTTATGACTCCACTTATGTGATACCTAGAACAGCCAGAGTTATGGAGACAGAAAGTAGAATAGCAGTTGCCAGGGATGGGGAAAGAAGAAATAGGAGTTATTGTTTAATGGGTACAGAATTTAAGTTGGCAAGATAAAAAAGCTCTGGAGATGGCCGGCGGTGATGGTTGCACATCAGTGTGAATGTACTTAGTGCCACTGAACTGTACACTTAAAATGGTAAATTTCATGTTACGTATATTTTCCCAAAATAAAAAAACGTGTTAAAATCTACAACTAAAGGACAGGGGGAGCACTAAAGGGAGGGAAGGGCACGCCTTTAACCTGCATATGGGTGAGGCAAAGACATAAAGTGTAACTAGAATGTTTGTACCCTCACAATACCTTGGATTAAAAAAAAAAATTCAGATGCGCTGTAAATGTAAAATACACATTGGATTTTGAACTTAATATAAAAAAAGTAAAACTGCTCAATATTTTAAAAAATAAAAAAAAAAATTCCTTGGAGAAATAGCTTTCTTATGAATCCTGTATTCCCCCTTCTCCTGAAATAATAAAAGATATTGAAGAAAAAAAAAAAACGTGTTAAAGGGCTCCAAAAATCTCGGTAATCAAGATGGATCACATTCTGATGCAATATTTTTTAAATAAAAATTAATGCAATAAAATCCACGATGAACAAAATAGCAAAATTTTAAATAAAGAGAATCCGTATTTCTGCATTTCCCTTTTGCTCCAGGCTCCCATAAGGCTTGGCCTGCCACTGACTAACAGTCACCTCTGTCTGAGACTTTGTGTGCTGGTCAGAACACAGCATGGTTTTTCACTTGCATGGCAAGCTGCCAGGCGGGAATTATGGCAGGTAAGTAACGTGAGGATCCTGGGATAAGATCACTTGCCCCAGGTCAAGCCTGCGCCTCCGACTGTGCGCACAGCCGAGAAGGAAGGGGCCCTGGGTGCAGGACTGGGGAAGGTTTGATCCGTGCCTTCCTGAGAAAAGTGCCTGAGCAGGTCAGAGGCCAAGGTAGAGACTTCAACCGTGTCACCTCTGCCTTGTGAGTTTGGTAATAGCCGGCTACCGCGCGTGGCTTTTCCTGCTGTGGTTTCGGCCTAACCTCTTTTTAATTTCATTGTTCCTTTAATGATGCGATTCTTTTGGCTCTGTAATCTGCTCCAATAAATGCTGTAATTGTAAGTTTCCCTGAGCACGCTGTGCTGAGGGCGAGTCCCTCCCTGACTCCCGGGATCTGAACTGCAGAGGGACCTCGGCGGGGGCCTCGGCTGTGCTTGGGTCCTGGTCGCCCCCGCCTCTCTGACAAGCCAGGACCTTTTCTGTCTTGTTAACAGCAATATCCCCCCGTCTGCCTAGTGCCCGGCACATAGAAGGTGCTTAATAAATCGCTGTTGAATGAATGAATGAAAAAATAAAAGTCTAACTAGCATACAGCCCTCGAAAACGTGCTTGCAATCTATTCAGCATCTTTCCTTGAAACTTGTATCTAGTGTGGTAGTCACAGTTAACTGTGAATTTTTGTAGAATGAAATGAAAAAGCCTATCGGTTTTGTGATACATTGTTACATATATATAAGATCGAGGTGAATGCAGTAAAATACATATTATTTTACCCCAAAGGGGATAAAAATATACATTTGTCACCAAACACTGAGACGAAAGTTGTGTTTGCATTCGGTATGTCAGCTAAGGTTCCTGAACAGTTGCACTAGCAGACATCCTGCTCGTGGGACCAATGAATTCGGAGCACATGGGTTGGTTCGTGCTGTGAAACCTTTGACTTTATCTTCAGGCTGTTCCTTCTCAGAGCTTTGTTCCTTGCAAAGCTGTTTGCATGCCCGGGCCTAGTGGGTCCCCCAAGGCTGGCTTCCCCAGCGTGACCTGTGGTCTTTCATACGCCTCCGAAAAGTGAAGTGTTCTGAGGCTAAAGCTCACCTGCGGCAGACAGGGTAATCGGGAAGGGCCCGGCTGCATGAGCCTCCTGGTCCTGCCCTCCCTCCTGAGTCCTGGGCTTCAGACGATAATTGCACAAACTGTCCTCTCCCTTAAACTAAACTGTTTGTTCCCTTCTGTCTTTGCCTATGCTGCCTGTGTCTTGGCCAAAAATGCCCCATCCCGTCATCTCTCCTCAACTCCTGCCCTAGAATCAACTAAAGATCCTCACTGCTCCACATCTGCCAGCATAGATGTCACCTGGGAACAGAGCAGGGTCTCAGGGTCCCTGCCAAGACCCAATGCATTGGAATGTGCTTAGTGACAAGATCTCTGAGCCATTCATATGCCCCTGCAAGTTTGAAAAGCGCTATAGACAGCTCCTACTCAACCTTAAGTGTTCTGCTCAGGGCCACCTCCTCCAGAGAGCCTGCCCTGACCTTCCCACTCACCCCAGCCAGCTGCTGGGACAATGAAAGAGTCAGCGCAGCCCCAGTGAGGCGCACCCGCCACATTCATGAGCACTCCCAGTTCATGAGTCTTTCTCGTTCAATGGCTGTGTACACTCTGGTGGAGGAAACTTATGACTCTTCTTGGAATCTCCCGTGAGGAGCATCACATCAGTTCAACACAGGTTGTAAATGCATCGTACGTGAGAAGTCCCAGACTGCCCTAAAGCCCTACCTGTACCTGCCTCTAGAGTCCCTATTGTGGGAACACCTGAGAGGGGAGACCACCTGGTCATGAGCCTTCAGGTACTGCAGGAACTGAGTGGAAGTCTAAGAGATGCGCCTCACTCCACACTCTATTCTGCAGAAAAGGAGGCTCTCGCTGGTGTGATTGATGCATCTACCACCTTGCTGAGTGTTCCCTTGCAGAGATTTCACTAAGGCTTACTTAAAGTAGTGACAAACACCACACGGAGTCATTAGAAAACACTTCAGTGTACTTCATTCCTCTCTCTGTCCCCACAACTGTCCCAACAGAGCCCCAATCTGTCCTGGGTTCTCCATCTCTGTGATGACCACCCCAGGGCCAGACCCCTGTGAGGCCCATCACTTAAGTCCTGCCCCTCTCCCCAAACCCGTCTCCCATTCTCTCCACAGCCTAAAAGATCTATGCAGAATACACATCCCTCCACCTCCCCTTCCCCCCAACCCCACCTCTTCAGGGCTAAGACCCTCCCCTGGGGTGTTCACAATGCACTGAAGATCACGTCTGTGCACTGGGTCCTGTATGCACTACCCCCCATCTCTGCTCCATTTCCCCAGGCCCCAGAAGCCAAATGCTAGGGTTTTCACTACCCACACCTTCTGCCTGCAATATTCTGCCCTCTGACCCTCCCGGGCTGCCTCCTTCTTACCTTTAGAGCTCAGGTTAAATGTCACCTCCTGAGTGTTCTCCCTCCACCCCTCTTCTCCCATTGCCCCATTGGTCATGTCTGCAGAGTACCTGTTACCATCCTTTGTTTATTGCCCTTGTTATCTGACCTTGGCCCCTCACTGGAATGTAAGCTCCAGGGGTCCACCAGCCTCGTTTGATCGTTTTCCCATTGCCGAATCCCAAGCCCCTAGAACAGTGCTGAAGACAAGGTGGAAGCTCAGTGGATATTTACTAAATAAGTGAATGTGAGTGGATACAGCAAAACACACACTTACAGTCAAATAAACCCAAGAGTGCTGGTCACTCTCCACGTTCATTCTCCGCCCTTTGCTGGCCTGCTCTGTGCCCAGGAGGCGAATCCCCTGTCCGCACTGCCCGGACCCTCCGGCTGGTGGCTGTCCATGCACCAGCGGTCAACAGGAGACAGGAGCAGAGGGTGGGGGCAGTTTTCCCTGGTCCCTTGGCAGCTCCTCACTGGCTCAGATGACACCACTTCCTCCCTCCCATCTTGGGGCCTGGAAGTGGGAACAATTTTTCCCAGTCGTCATCGTCCCTTGTCGGTTTTTTGTCTCTGCCCACAGCTCAGGAAACTGCCATCACCAAAATCTCCTCATCTGCACAGTTTGGGATGGACCGTTTGTCTCTGACTGGAATCTTGTCCCATATACCACGCCACTCTCCCTTTGTGTGTATGTAATTTACGTATGTACAAAATGTGTGTGTGCAGATTTTTATTTTTCTTTTATTTATCTATTTTTAAAATTCTAAAACAATTTGTGTCTCTTAATTTTATATTTTCCTCAGGTGCTGAAATAACAACTAAAAGTGGCTTGTGTTTGCACTGTCGTTTCCCCGTTTGCCATTAGGGGAATGCTTTTTCTTTGCACAAGATTTAGATGAGTTTAAACAACAAACACTATCTTAAACATAACAAAGTTTTAAAAAAATTACAAAACAAAAAATTATTGCAAAATGTCAGCTCTTCTAAATTAATCTATGAATTGGGAGCCAAATTAATAAAACGTATTTTAAAGTTTGAGTGGTGGTGCTGAAACTTTTTTTTCATTGTTTTATAAAACCAATCTAAATTTATTCAGATGCTAGTAACGGCTCCTAGCACACAGCAATGGTCTTTATTATTTCAGATACCTTTATCTATGCCAAACTTCAGTGATGCTTTAAGTAATAGTGAACCATTTATTTAAATTAAAATACAATACTTATTCTATATATTATATTAATAATTCAAAAGGGTCCAAGGACATGGAAATAAAGTATTCATAAAACTAAATTAAGTGAAACTTTATTTGAAAAATACAAACTTCGAAATGATAATGCTATGTCTACTTGAATGAGATCAATGAAATAACAATAGCAGCCTAAAAAGAAATAAATCGAAATCACTTTCTGGGACAGCACAGGCTCCTGTGTCCTGCTGTGGCTGTGTATGCTCTAGGTCCCACCCCACCCCCTCTTCTAGCTTGCATGGTTTCTAGACAGAGGTCTGATGTAATCTTGCTCTTGCTCCCCCACATGTAAGGCATTTCCCCATACCCTCTGGATTCTTTTAAGATTTTCTCTGTGTCTTTGCTTTTGGTCACATGCCTACGTGTAAATTTTTTGATATCTATTTTGTTTGGTGTTCTCTTAGTTTCCTGGATCTCTGGTTTGCTATCCCATTAATTTTGGAAATTCTCAGTCATTATTACTTTAAATATTTTTCTGTTCCTTTCTCTCATTCTTGTCCTTCTGGTATTCCTATTATATGTATATTACACCTTTTGTAATTGTCCTGCAGTTCTTAGGCATTTTGCTTCTTTTTCTTTCCAGTCTTTTTTTCCTTCGTCTTCCAGTTTGAGAAGTTTCTATCCGTATATCTTTAAGCTCACTGACATGCAGTTTACACTGTGTGCCCGTTACTCTCCAAGAGTCCTGTTGATGTGCTGGTCAGGAATGGGGGGAGGGGAAGCACTCTATAGTCCAGTGATTAGGTCTCAGTTTTTGAGTGAGCCTTTGTCCCTGGGCTGTGAATTTCACAAGCGATTCTCAGTTACCACCTCACCCAACGTTAGGTAAGACAGGAAAGTGCACTGAGACTGGACTTGGGTGTTTCCCTGTCTCCAGGTGTAGGGCTGGAGGAAGCTGGGGTGGGGATTTCCCTCCAGGAAGATGAGGCCATGCTTCTCCCCTTGTCCACTAAGATGATGGGGTAACAGAGCTTGGTAGACGGCAAGTGGGTCGATTGTACAGATGTTACATTCCCTTTCCTAAGACGGAATCAGAGAGCCAGCCTGCCATCCTGCCTCCACCGCATCCCAGCTTTGTGATCTGGAGCAAGTTAATTATCGTCACTGCAGTTTCCATGTCCTCATCTTGAACGAGGGTAAAGACAGTCATCCTATAGCATGCTGGTGAGGATTAACCACGTGCCGATAGTGAAATGCCTGCAGGACTGCTTGGCAGATAAACGAGTCTCAACAGGTGGTAAAGGCCATTGTCATCAGCACTATTAGTAATAATAAGGGTTTATTAGAAATGCTATTGGTCTTAACGGGGCTGAAGGAGGTAGTTATGGGCAGCTCCACAGGGGCTGGGGGAGCAGAGGGGCTGGTGAAAGCAGTTAAGGCAGCTGGTGGGAGCAGCAGAGCTGTGGAGAGCCTTCTGGGCACGGCCAGTTGCTGCCAGCCAGAGTCTGGCCCCAGGCCCCTGCCACAGGCACAGTCCCAGGAGTCATGCACAGGGGCTGTCATCACAGTCCGGCCACTGACTCAGCTGTTACACTGCTAGATCCCTGGGGCTGTGAGGGCTGACCACCCTACAGCGGGTGGAGTAACTTGCCCACAGGTGGGGTTGAGAGAGGGGAGGGCCAGTCTTTCTCTCCTGTGTGTCTCAGATGAGACAGACAGTATCCTCACCCCAGGCTAGATCTTGCTGCTCAAAGTGTCGGTTGGGGAACAGCAACCTCAGCATCTCCTGGGCAAGCATTAGAGATGCAGATCTCAGGCCCAGTCCTCAACCTGCTGAGTCAGAATCTGCTTTTGACAAGAGCTCCAGGTGATTCCTTTGCATGTAAAGTGTAAGATGCACTGGCTAGCATCTTTCTGGTTCATGTGCACACTAAAGTTTGAGAAGTGTTGGCCTAGGGATCTTTGTGGATTCCAAATATGAGTCAGAATATCAAAAACTGGCATGAATTTTGACTGTAACATCACTAGCTGAAGTATCAATGAGGTGTTTGGAGTCCACAAATCACAGTGAGCTCTTTGAGGACACAGATGAATTGATAAAACAATGGAGGCCTCTCTGATAAGGTGACATTTCTGCTGAGCACTGGAGTAAGTGCAGACAGGACCATAGGGGTATCTGGGGATCAGGCAGCAAGTGCAACATCCCTGGGGCTGGATGTGCTCAGTATGTGTGAGAAAAAGCAAGGAGTCCTATGTGTGTGATGCAGAGTGAGTGAGGGAGCCAGGAGGTGATGTGGACAGATCTTGTTAACCCTGTAGCTCATGGTAAAGATTTATGATATTATCATGAGTTATTAGGGAGAGTTTAGCGTGAAGAAGTCACATGATCTGACTTTTATTTTAACAGGAATCTCTCCATCTGATGTGCTGACAATGGACGGAAGCAGGCACAGCAGGAAGGTCAGGCCAGAGGCAACTGTGGAAATCCAGGGCAGAGATGAATCCAGGTGACTTGGGCCGTGTTGGTAGTGGAGGAGGTGGGGAGACAGGCTCAGAATCTGCAGAGCTGACAGGATTTGCTGGTGATGGGCTGCTGGTGGGAGAGAAAGAGATGAATCTCTCCGGGTCTGTTCTGTGCACTCCTGTGGACCGGCCTTTCCAGAAGATGCTATGTGTCTTCCCTCCAGGGTCTGTGGTGGGCATGGGCAGATGAGTTTTAGACATGGTGGGTGACACATGACCTTTTCATCTCTATTCCTCCTAAACTCCCCTAAAATGTCAGTAAAAGAATAAAAGCAGGGAGCCCACAGGATGAGGAGCCCAGGACTGGGGATCAAGTGGAGGAGAGTGTCAGTAACGTCTGGAGGGGAAGCAGACAGAGCATGGTGGGAGCTGACTTAGCTGAGTGGAGGAAGCCAGCCACCAAGTGTCCGCAGTCAGAGATGCAAACAGAAGGCGTAGAGGATCCACCTGAGAGGTTCAGGATCAGACTCCAGCCCTCCAGAAAGTGGGGGTGAGGTGGGGCTGACACGAGGTGGACTGTAAAGTGCTGTGCAACGTGGTGTTAGATCTGTGCAGACAGACACTATGCCTCCTCTGATCCCACTGGAAACCAGAGGGTGACCCTCTGGGAAACTGAGGTATTAATAGCTGGCACCCTCCCGTGCAGGGTGAGGTGGTATGAATTCCACACACTCAATGGTGGACTTCCAGCCTCTTCCTCAGCCCTGACCCAGGGCAGCCACAGCCAAGCCTATAACCAGCAAGCAGGAAATGGACCATCTCTGAGGACAGTGACCTACCCAGGGGAAAGACTGCAGATGTCAGCACTGTGGCCTCCTCTGACATGCTCATCTCTCCTCCACAGGCGCATCCTGCCCTAGCACACACGTGTCTGATTAATTTTTTAGTGCCCCACTCTGAGCCGTGAATAGCCAGCCAAGGATCGCCAAGCAGGAAGTCCTCCAACATGCTAAAAACAAGAAAACAGAGACCATGGGAAAAGGATCTCGGAGAAAACAGACAATTCAGGGAGTAGAGGAAAGCTTTCATGGAAAACCCACAATGAAAATCCTCCAGGAAATAAAAGAAGCCATGTATCTGCGATACGGGATTAGGATATTAGCAACAACAGGAACATTCGCAGCTCTTGGATGGGGGCAGGGAAGGGGACAAAGTTAGAACCATCTGCAGAAGGATTAGACAACAACAATGAGAACATTTGCAGAAGATATACCACTCAAGGCCAAAGAGTCAACAACAGGAGAGGAAAGATAAGAAGATAAGAGAATTAGTCTTGGAGATTGAACGCCTTACAAATAGGAATTCCAAAAACAGAGAAGGAAAAAATTATATATATAGTACAAATTATCGAAGAAATAATGCAGGAAAACTCCCCAGAGCTGAGCAGTATAAATCTCCTGGCGGAGGCCCAGGCCAAAGCAAATCAGCACAAAATACAGATGCGGCAGAGAAAAAGAGAAGGTCTCAGAAGCTTCCAGGGAGAACACAGAGTCCATGCGGCAAATACCAGCAATCAGGCAGTCATTAGAGATCCCAGCGGCAGCACCGGCAGCTGGAAGACCGCGCGGCAATGCCTTCACGGATCTGAGTATTTCCAATATGAGATTTCTGGTTTAGCAAGTGATTCATCAGGTATGAGAACGGAATATAGGCATTTTCAGGCTCTCGAGATCTTTAGAAATTTATCTTTCCTGCCGCCCTTTCTCAGGCAGCCACTGGGCACATGCCCCCCCAAAATGAGAGCAGAAGCTGCCGAAGAGTCGGCTGGAACTCCAGCGAGGAGCAGGAGGGAAGGGCCTGCTGGGTTGGCGTGTGCACAGGGTACATCTGAAGTGTCCTCATCACACACACGAAAGGTGTGAGCTGCTGGATACGTCAGTTAGCTTGATTGTGGGGACCATTTCACAAATAATCAGATCGTATGCCTTCAACACAAACGCTTTTATTTGTCAATTCTGCCTGAATAAAGCTTAAAAAAGTTGTATATTAAAAAAAAAACAAAAACTAGATGGAGCCCTGCACTCCGTATCTTGGTAGAGTTAGCCTGTGCCCTCCCAGCCTGTTACATGCAGAGCGGCGTGGGGAACCGCTGGGGTCCTGGTTACCCCCGTCACCTATTATGACCGCTCCAGTTTACTGCGCACTTGTCTCCCCCGCAGGGTGTGAGCAGATAGGCAGCAGGGCCCATACTGTGAATTTCTTTTGGCTGCCTCTTTCCCACATCCACTTTTCATATTTTCAAATCTTCACCCCAGTGAGTAAATGCTCACGGAAGGATGCATGGATGCACAGGAAGTCTCAAAGGGGAGGACTCCAGACGTTCTACCCACCGTTCCGCACAAACACAAGGTTTGTAGGCTACCAGAGCAGCAATTTCCCAAGTGTCCACTTTCTGACTGGTGTTTGTCGATATATTAATAAAAATCTTTTTACTGGTCTGCAAACAAAAGAAGAAAAATAACAAATGTTTAGTAAGTTTGCATAACTCTGATGAGTTTAGTTGAAAAACTTTTAAGATAACTTTCTTTACCTTATTTCTGTTAAAAAAAAGTCCTTCTGTTAAATGATAGCAATAATGAGTATAGATATTTTTGAAATTTTTTTATTTGGCAAGATGGAAGGTTGAAAACCCAATATGCTCGACTCCTAAGTTTTCATTGTTATTGAAATTGAAGGGTCCTTGAAATTCACAATCTGGGAACCTCTGAATGGAGGCTGGTCACTGAGTTCCACAGCACTTTCTCCTCCCACTGGGGGTGGCCTCACATCACATGTCCCTACATGCCGAGGACAGGTCCCCGGTCAATCATCTTCCACAGCTTTGGATGAAGACTTTTTCTTGTGGTCCTGGGTGAATTAAGTACTGAGCGACTGGGTGACTTCCAGGAGCTCAGAGTGAGTGCTAGGTGAGAAATAATTTTTGAATGGCATTTAAGAATCCCACTTTCATTTATCTTAGTATTAAATATATAATTAAGCCTGGGCCAGGAATCTATCCAAATCTATATTTCAAAAAAGGCCCTGCACTTGGTGGTTCAGGGAAGTTCAGTCATGAGACCATTTGGTAGACTCCATGGTCGTGTTCCTTGGACTTGGTCTGATTCAGTTTGTCCTGTGAACAGGACACAGAAGGACCACATGCCACAGCCAAGGCTGTGCTGGGAGGTGGCCTGGCACCGTCCTACAGAGCTGTGGAGGAAATTTCCTCATTCTGAGAGCGATTTGGGGGTCAGAGGCTAGCCCAGATCAGGACGGAGGAGGCGGCAATGCTTCCCTAAGCAACTCTCCAAAGAACCCATTGTTTCTCCTAACCCGGGGCCAGGACTGATGGCTCCGGGGTGAAGGGGCAGCTTCACAGCCAGGTAGTTTTCATTCCCTGTGAGGCTGGTTGACCAGGACTAGGAAAACCTTAGCATTTCCTAACAATTCAGCACTTTAATACCTGCTAAGTCCAAACGTGTCCCCCAAGATTTATGTGTTGGAAACTTAGTCCCCAATGTGACAGTGTTGGGAGTAGGGCCTTTTGGAGGTGTTTAGGTGGTCTCTGCCTTCGTGAATGGATTAATGTTGCTATAAAAGGGCTGACAGAGGGAGTTCACCCTTTTTGGTCCTCTGCCTTCTGCCACGTGAGGACGCAACCCTCCTCCCTGCTAGAGGATGCAGCCCTCACCAGACACCGTGCTAGCACCTTGGTCTCCAACTTCTGGCCTCCAGAGTGTGAGAAATAAAAGGGAATAATATTTTCTATAAATACGATATACACAGCTAGTTATTTCCCATAAAATGTGAAACATCATAAAATAAAATAATTTGAAAATGAAAATAAAAAATTTCCAAATCGTAGAGAAAATGTACAATAAAATGCAAATTAAGAAAAAATAATTTTCACTCATCGTATTTACAAAGTTAAAAATAATGTTCTAAATTTTAGTAAGGGACTCTGAACTGGGTATTCTTGTGTTGCTGGTAAAAGAGTTAATTTGTACGAACACTCTGGAAATCTTTTACTAAACTATATCCAGAATCTTAAAAAATGTTCCTGCCCTTTGATATACTTTTACATAGGAATTCCAGTTATAAGAACACATCCCAAGAAAATAATATATACCACACAAGAATATTTATTACAGAATTACTTGTGACAGCAAAAACCTGAAAACCTCACTAAAAATCCAAGAACAGGGAAAAGATTCAATAAATTCAGAGACAGATTCAGGCTAGTATTTGACTGTGAGGACCAGGGGATAGGACACAGAAGAGAGGGGCTCGTGCGATTAGATATAGGTTATTCTCAGTAAAACTTATGTTTTGGGAGGTGAATTAGAGGGTGCATATTACATTATTAAAAATGCATGCATATATACATGAAATATATCTGCCCTGACATACCATATTGAAATTGTGCCTTGAACTAAGGAGTATAAATTGTCCAAGTCTGAATAATAGAGACCCAAATAGATAAATAAATACAGATACAGATATATAGATATAGCTATAGCTATACAAACACACACATATATGTATTATATCTATACATATATTTTATATAACATTTGAAAATAAAATTTTTAAAATATCCTTTACAATAGCATCCAAACACATGAAATACATAGGGATAAACTTAACAAAAGATGTGTAAGACCTCTATAGTTGAAACTATAAAATATTGTCGAGAGAAATAAAAGAAAACCTAAATAAATGGAAATATATACAACGTTTATGGATTAGAAGACAACGTTGTTACGATGTCAGTTCTTTCCAAATTTATCTATAGATGCAGTGCAATCCAAAGCTAAATCTGAGCAGATTTTTAAAAATAGAAATAAATAAGCTGATTCTAAAATTTATATGAAAATTCAAAGCATTTAGAATAGCAAAAATAATTTTGAAAAAGAACAAATTTGGAGGACTTTTACTACTTGACTTCAAACTTTAATATAAAGCTGCAATAATCAAAACAGTATTATACTGGCGTAAGAATAGACACAACAGATCAGTGCAGTGAACTACACCCACACCTATACGGTCAAATGATATCTTCAACAAAGATGCCAAAGAACTCAATGGGAAAAGAGAATAACCTGGATATTCATATGGAGGAAAGGGGGGTTGAGAACGTTAATCCCCACCTCACACCATACACAAATATTATTCCAAGAGGGACCGTAAGCCTTACCATAAAACCAAAGCTATAAAACTTCTAGAAGAAAACCTAGGAGAATATCTTTATGAATTTGAGGATGGACACATTTTTTAGCAGAGTCACAGAAGGCATGAATAATAAAATTTTTTTGATAAATTGGAATTTATCAAAATTTAAAACTTCTGCTCATCAAAAGACATTATTAAGAAATAAAATAGGCAAGCTATCGACTGAGAGAAAATATTCATATAATATTCATATATATATATGTGTATATACATATGTGTGTGTGTGTGTGTGGAGGAACTTATGTCAAGAAATACAGATGATCCCCAACTTGCTATGGCTCAACTTATGACATTTTGACTCATGGTGGGTTTATCAGGATGTAATCCCATAATAAGTCAAGGAGCATCTGTATGTATTTTATAAAACTGCTGCAATTTAATAATAAAAAGACAAATGACCTAATTTAAAAATGGGAAAAAAACTTGAACAGAAACTTTATCAAATAAGATGTATGGCCAATAAGCTACCACACCCTCCAGCAGGGCTACAATGAAAAAGATTGACCATACCAAGTATGGCAGATGTTATTGAACAACTAGAATTCCTGTTTTACTGGTGAGGGTATAAAATGATATAACCATTTTGGAAAACAGTTTGGAAGTTTCTCAAAAATTTAAACATACATCTACCCTATGACTCACAACTCACTTTCTAGAGAAATGAAAACACATGTCTACACAAATCCTTGCACAAAAATGCTCATAGCAGCTCTAGTCCTATCAGCCCCAAACTGGAAATGACCCAAATGTTCATGAACTGATGAACCAATAACAAAATTGTAGTGTACCCATTCACCACTCAACAACAAGTGGGACCCCATTCGACAACAAACAGGAACAACCACTGTTATACATAGTAACATGCATGACTCTCAGAAGTATCCTTCTGAGTTAGAGAAGCAGACAGAAGAAAGGAATATAGTGTATGATAATCTTTATGTTCTCAAACAAGGGAAACTAACTTATGATGATAGAAATGAGGATGGCGTTGTTTCTGGAATGGTGGGACGGACTTGACCAGGAAGGGACACAGAAGGAACTTTCCAGAGTGATGGAAAACATCCATATATTAATAAGGATGTGAGTTACATAGGTGCATGCATTTGTCAGAACTAATCAAACCAAATCCTCACAACCTGTGCGTTTTACTGTATGTGAATTAAACCTCACTTGTTTTAAAAAATGAGGGAGGAAAAAAACGCCTTGCCATTGTGGAGTTTGAAAAAATAATTATGAAGCCATTAAAAAACAAGTTTTTGAAATCTTTCTAGTAACATGGGAGAATGTTCATAATATAATGTTATTTATTAAAAGGTTATACAATTATATATGATATGATCTTACTTTTACTGAGAAAAAAATTATGGGGGCTTTAAAATATCAGAAAGAAATACAGGAAAATTCTGTGAGTAATTGTATTAGTATGCTCAGGCTGCTATAATAAAATATCATAGACTGAATGACTGAGTGGCCGAAACAACAGAAATTTATTTCTCACGGTTTTGGAGGCTAGAAGCCCGAGATCAAGGTGCCAACCTAATTCGGTTCCTCGTGAGGGCTTTCTTCCTGGCTTACAGACAGCTGCCTTCTCCCCTTCTCGCTGGGTCCGAGAGAGAGAGAGAGAGAGAGAGAGAGAGAGAGAGAGAGAGAGAGAGAGAAAGAGAGAGAGAAAGAGAGAGAGAGAGAGAGTGAGGGTGCAAGTGTCTAGTGTCTCTTCTTACAAGGCCACTAATCCCATTGGATCAGAGCCTAACCCTTATGGCCTTATCTACCTTAATTACCTCTATAAAGACCCCATCTCCAAATACAGTCACATTGGTGGTTGGGACTTCAACATCTGAATTTTGAGGGACACAATATAGTTTATTGCGGTAATGATCCCTGGTTAGTGAGATCGTAAGTAATTTTAATTTTCTTCTTCATACTTTTTCATGTTATTCTATTTTCCAGGAATGAATATGTATTAACAGAAATAAACAATGAAAGTTTTCTTTTTTTAATCTGGATCCACACCTCTCACCTCTCACAAAAATCAACTCACGCTGGATCACAGATCTAAACCTAAGGAGTGAAACTATTAGAACTCTAGAGGAAGAAGTTGGAAATTCTCTTCTAGACATTGGCCTAGGCAAAGAATTTATGA
>CAUYSK010011920.1:0-22127 GCA_963575035.1 Avahi laniger | reverse complement strand
TTTTTTTTTTTTTTTGAGACAGAGTCTTGCTCTGTTGCCTGGGCTAGAGTGCCGTGGCATCAGCCTAGCTCACAGCAACCTCAAACTCCTGGGCTCAAGCAATCCTCCTTCTTCAGCCCCCCGAGTAGCTGGGACTGCAGGCATGCTCTACCATGCCTGGCTAATTTTTTCTATATATTTTTGGTTGTCCAGCCAATTTCTTTCTATTTTTAGTAGAGACGGGATCTCACTCTTGCTCATGCTGATCTCAAACTCCTGAGCTCAAATGATCTTCCCGCCTTGGCCTCCCAGAGTGCTAGGATTACAGGCGTGAACCACTGCGCCGGCCATCATAGATCAATTCTAATCCTCCTTTGTCAGGAGGATCCTTTAGGAACAATGCACATGACCTACAGTGAATATGCTGTTCTTCTGTGCCCACAACCAATCCTTGCTTCCCTCACTCCCTGTAGCCTTGGTGAGACTGTCTTGGTGGCATGTGATTGGAGTGACCAAAGTTAACACTGTGTCCCTAGTCCGGCTGTGATTCCAGGGGCTGGCACATGAACAAAGCAGCCCATCCTTGGCCTTCATAGCTAAATGAGTCAAGATCTCCCATTTTTGCTTAAGATAATCCAAGTGGTATTCTGTTCCTTCATTAGCAGTGAATGAACTCATTAATATCCTTTGTCTATATCACACTTTTTCTTTTCTTTTTCCTTTGTAACAACTCTTTGTCCATCCTCAGTGTTAAGCCTAGTTCAGTCTCTTTACCGTACAAGTGCCCTTTCTTTCAAAGTGATGTATTTTTTCAATGCTTTACTCAAAATGAATTTCTAAGAAATGAGCAAAAATATGCTAGCAACAAATGCAGAATACTGTGTACCAGCATCCTCCTTGTTCCGAATGCTGTTTTTCTGCTACTGAAGCCTGCGTTGCCTTAGCTTTGCCAGAACTCTATCTCCTGATTTTCTTGCATTGATTTTGTGGTCCTGTGAAGTCATGGGGCATCTTAGCCAACCACCAGATGGAAGAATGAGGGAAAAGGTAGCTAGGAAAGCCCTTGGCTGCCTTCCTATGAAATTGCCTCCAGGCAGGGGCTACTGCTTCTCTCAAAGTAGCTCATTCTCTGCAACCTCTTCTGCTTCCTCTTTCTGGTAACCTCTCCTACCTGCCCTCTACTCCTGCCTTTGAGTCTGCTCTTGGCAACAGCCTTGCTCATGCTAGCCCGGGTTCCTCTGAGGGTCCTCTATACTTAGTCTATATCTTTGTTTAATATTTTTGTCAATAAACCTTCTTAAAATGATCTTATTTTGATTGCAATTTTTGTTTTGCATCTCAAGTATGTTGAATCAGTGAAGAACAGACACCAACCCTTTAGTGGACTAATAGACGTCTCTCTTCAGGGTGACATTGATCCCTTCTCTGAAGATGAAACAAAAGAATGTATTGGATATTATTAAATACATCAAATACTTTACTAAAGAGTTTTACAGAGATACCTCCTGATGCCATAAGGAAAGTTTGGACTTTTATAATCCAAAAGAATTTGGTTAAAATTATGAGTTTACTTCAACTTTGTGACTTGGATCTGGGTTTCACTTTCCTCATCTATATAATAGGGTTTATAATGTGTCATTGTGAAGGTGGTTGGAAAGAGCAAATGAGATAAATATTTAAAGAGCCTTATTGAGAAGGTAGAGCTTAGTAGGTCTTCCATAATTTATGCCTCTTTCATATTCATATATTTTACAAGGTATCATACCATCAGTTGTATAGAACCTGCAGACACAAAATGAAAAAAAAAGGTTTTGCTTTTGTTCAGTAATGTTGAGATTACTTAGCAATAGCTCTAATTTAAGTACCTCTCAGAGTTTACTATATTAAGTCTTATACATTTAGAAAATCTTCTGAACTTGAGTTTCAGAGTCCAGGTTTCTTCTCTCTTCTCTGGTATTAATTGTGTAATTATGTATTCATATTTATAAACACAAATAATTAGAAAATTATGGTGATATTTCCTAGAGCTAATATTTTGATACAGAAAGTGCAATTTATATATGTGATCATTATGTATTTGGGACAGAGTTCATCAAATATTTTTTAGTTCAAATATCAAAAGTTTAAAAAGTTAGAAAATATGTATATCCAAAAAATTAGGAAAAATAAAGTGGTCATACAATCTATTTCTTTTGTAACTTACTTTTCTTGAAAGCTTATTATTTAAGCCAGTGTATCTTAACCCCTTTCACCAACTTCTTGATTTTATTTCCCACTACGGAAGCTCGCAGACAACAGTTCTTTATTCTTTAGCAGAAGTTATAATTACACACCAAATATTCATATTTTGATCAAAGTGAAAGTTAGAGTAAATGCTATCAATTAATTGGCTAACTTTATTAAAATACTATTAGATAAAGTATTATTTTATTAAAATGAATATAATAAAATGGTACTGTAATAAAATAGTCTTAAATATTATTTAATAAAATGTTTTACTACTATTAGAATAAGATAGAATTTAGTAACTATTTAATATAATATTTAATAAATATTTATAGAGCCAGATAATAATATTATAAATAAGAGGTAACTTTGATATGAGTAAAATATTCCCATAATTGGTACTTCATCAGTGGGGTATACAGTTGTCTTAACGGGTACATACTTTTTCTTTAATATCTAATACCAAATCAAGTGTAGTCGAAGATAAAAGATAGGAAGTGATTTTACATGTATATAAATAGCAATGATTATGAGTGTTTGCTCACAATAAATTCAATACCACCAGCCCATCCTCTTAGTGATTCACGTCAAACACTGAATATTTGTATTATAATGGGAAGGAAGAAAAGATCTAACACAGTTAAACAAGGCTGAGAGCTCTGGCCCAAGGATTTAGGTGCAGTGTAACTTCTTGAAAGCCACTTCTCTATTCAGAAAGGAAGTGCTCGAGACTGTTTCATTAGAAGGCTCTTATCTTCTTTCAGGAGATGTGTTTGTGTGTGTGTAAGTGTATGGCCACATTGTTAGAAAACTTTTTTAGTTATGTTACAGAATAGTAAGAATAAAAGTGGGAAGAGACAGTCTCATTTGGTAGATCACTTGAGTAGCAAGCTATGAACAATGTGTTTACCATTTTGAGCAATCATTCATAATTCCACTATCCATAAATAACTATTTTTTTCTATTTCCCTCCTGACAGTATTTCTATTCATGTAAATCACAGTCTTCACAGAGTTGAGCAGTATAGTCAATTGGTGTACATGTTTTAAAAGCTCTAAACACATATTACTAAATTTCTCTCTAATAAGATTGCATTGATTTATATTTCAAACAGCAGTATAAGGATTGCTGGTCTCACAATATGATTACTTACCTTATGGAAGCACTGTCTAATTGCAATTCCCTTTACCAGCACAAAGTCAAAATCTTTGGGGACTGGGCAGATAACTTGAAAGCTGGTACTCCATTTTGTTTAGAAACACCCTTTGTTTATAATTGCTTGCCCAGTTAACTTAATCCAAACCTCACCATCTTAGTTTGGTCCCTTCTACAATTTAAGAATCAACATTGAGAATTAACATTGATTAGCCTCAAAAGGACCCTTCATATGGCACGAAGAGGAGAGGGTATCTAACACAGATTCTTTTTTTTTTACAAGCTAGAGGAACATAATGCATAGTCAGAGACACGAAAATCAGGTGATTGGAGATGTTTGTACATTGCGAGTGAGTCAGTTCTAGCTGGGGTCCCATTTGTTTTAGGATGACTTGTGGCAGAGAAAGAAGAGGATCTTGCCTCTAGGACATTATTTCAAGTTTATTCAAAATGACATGCAAAAGTAGTTACCCACAGATGGCTTCTCCCATAACTTGCCCAAGTTGAACAGATCATCCCCGACCTGCTCTCAGTGGTGGACAAATGCCCACTTCACAAATCCCAGTTGTCAGTCTTTAGGGAGCCAAGAAAGAGGGTGGGGGGGAGAATGCAGCTGAGACAATTTAAACTCTTCGTCAACCCTTGGAGGAGGCCTCTTCCCAAGTGCATCTGCTTTGCTGCAAGGCAAGTTCTCTGCTGTAGGAGAGATCAACCCAGAAGACTTCAAAAACCCTGCCTGGGGACTTTTAAGATCACATTTTACTGACATTTTAAAATGTGATTTTTATGCTGTTAACCTTTAACCATCATTTTAAAAATGTGTGTGTTTGGAATCTGACAACTCTTTCATACAGGTCACCATCTCCAGGACCACCCCAACCTACAGCAAACTCCTTATGGTGTTTATTATCACTATTGTCATTTATTGCCTCCTAGTGCTTTTCTGTTGCTGCTGCTGTTGTTTTTGTAAGCGTGCCTTGAACTCCAAGAAGCTTATAAGTATCTTGGGATTAGGGGATAGATATTTTATCTCTGTCTATTTGCTTCAGGACTTTGAACAAAGTAGGTTCTATCATTATGTACTGAGTACGTGCTTGCTAACAATTCTCAAAATGTGGAACATACCAGTTATGTAGCTTCTTGGAAAAGTAACTTAACATGATCATATAGAGTATGTATGGTCTGATCAGGGACTAGTATTCCCTCCCCTTAATTCCCGTATGTAGAATACTTACTCTGGAAATACTGTCATTGGAGAACGAGAAGAAGAAAAACCACATAGAATCTTGCTGCCAGTCATCACTGCCTGTAAATTTAGTGACTCCAGGCTGAGCAAGCTAAGTCTAACAATCAGCCAAAAGTAAAAGTTAAACCTTTAAAACATTTTTGAAACTTTAAGCAAAGTATGTTTATTGGAGAAAACCAATTAAGTGAATTGGGGGGGGAGGATTGCTCAGGATTTTAACAATGGGAAAAATTTTCAGGTTTTGAAATAATTATTATCATTTCTATAAACTGCTTTAAGAATACGCTGACCATACAGTCCAATTTGCCCACAATAGTCCTGGCTGGTGCCCAATGTCCGGAAAAATTATTCATAGCTCATCCCTGCCATATCAAGAGTAACATGTCTCAAATTGGATAGTATATTTTATGGAAACCAACTAAAACAAACTCCATAAAAAGGGGTTATTCCAAGATTAGATAGTTGTATAATCTGCTAGTTTTGAACCACACATCATATATTGGGTAGTTTAAAATATTTTGCCAGAATTATCAAATAGTAAAACTAAACTGTATATATATATATATATATATATATAAATTTTTTTTTCTGATCAGGTTCTGAACTAGTTTACTATGTGCAGACTTTCAAAATAGATTTAAGTCTTTCTGATATTTTCACTTTGATCATGCAAAGTAAATTAGAATCTGGTGTATTTTAAAGGCTTTTTAAAAGAATGCCTGAATTCTTTCCTTCAGCTGAAAACAATTCTTTAGAGAGAACATTTAGATCCGATTAAAGCTATTCAAATTGAGGAGAAATAAATGACTTCATTACAGAATGAGGAGACATTTGCAGGGTGACCTGAAGTCCTAAGGGATGATGAACTTATGTGTATTTTTAACAGCATTATTAACAAGCAAGTGGCTTTTTGAGTCAAGAGCATTCTTAAAAGTAATGTCAACCCCATCACATGTTCTTAGAAGCATGTCTGTTTAAGAAATTCAATCTTATAACACAAACTCATGTCAATCAATTTCTAGCTCCCAGGTTCTCAGGATGTTAGAAAATAAATTAGTCCTTTAACCACAAAAGTCTAGTGAAAGTGGGTATCAGTCTTTGAAATAAACAAAAAACATCACAAATACCAGGATGTTCTGGAACATTTAATTCCTTTAAAGAGCCACCTGCTATCTCAGCTTCATTGAAGAAAAAGGGTTTGATGGATCATTCCTAAATTATGTTGTGAAATGCTTATCATAAAATCTTAAAATAATACAGTTGCATTTTACAGATATAAAATAATATATCTGCAAAGAAAGCAAGTATTTTGAGTCCTTAGATGTGTTCAGAGCATGTGCCATTCAGTGAGCAGGAGTAATTGCAGCTGCTTTTGTTGTTATTGCCTTTGTTGTTTATTAGTGATACTTTCATGGCTCTAGAGGTCTAGAGGAAAAGTTTTCTAGATAAGAAAAAGACAAAGGTGAGGAATGGGAGCTGAGGAAGTAAAAACGTGGAGTTGAGTGTGTGGTGTGAATTATGAGAGATTGACACGTAATATCCAGGTGACAAAATGCCAATCACTTCTATTTCACTCTCACTTTTATAGCTGCTAATTTAATCTTGAGAACAATGGCCCTGAAAGCTCATTGGAGATGATCCCTGGAATTTATTGCTATTATTAGTAACATCTGACTCAGTTGTCTTATTTCTCTCATTGACTTTAACTTACCTGTTGACTGAAACCTCATCATTGTTCTTTACTTTACTAATGCTTTCTAGGAACACAATACTTTTCAGCCAACTGAAAATCAAAATAAAATCTTAGTCTTGCAAATGGTATTTTAAATGGAGGAAGACACTAGTGTAAACAAAAAGGTGATGGGGAGGAGAAACTCATGAGAAACCAAATAACCAAAGCAATGAGTAGCCTTTGTTGAATGAATAAATGGTAAGAAAATGTCTCCAAGACAGCAGGGAATCTTGCTTAGGCACTATTTTGAGGAATTATTTTAATTCGATCACGCTTGATAACAGCATGGAAATTATGTAAAGTCGTGTTTTCTTACAAATGACTCCCAAAGTATGTATTAGCAAAACTGAATGATGTCTCGGATTTGTTTTAAAGTATGCTAGAGAAAAAATGGAATATATGAAACAATATTTCAAAATATGGACCACTTGTTGAAGACAAATTATGGGATTTCCATAATTAAACTAAAAATCCAACATTGTATTTCAAGTAACAATAAGCTGAATCTAAAATGTTTATGTTTGATCATTGTCCAGAATTAGGCAAGAAGAATGAGGTGAGAGCATTTGCCTTACCTTATTTCAGAATTTATTATCAAACAGTATTAATTCATTAATTTAATAATTATTTATTGAATATCTGTTATTTACTAGGCATTCTATGTGTTTAAGATATAGCAATGTCAATGTAGTATTGGTGCAGAGAAAGCCAAGTGAGTGAATTGCAAAAAATGTAGAGGTCAAGGATAGATCCCTACATATATTGAAACTTGATGGTTTGTAAAGGAACATTCATCAATAAATAGTGCTGCGACAATTGCTCATTCACAAGAAAAAAATAAAATTTAATCTCTACATCGCTTGTACACATATGCGCGCAAACACACACACACACACAAACAAAAAACAAAAAACACAGAGTAAGTTCTGTCCTATAATCTGGCAGATTATAGATGAATGTAAAAAGTAAATATTAACTTCTTAGAAGAAAATTTAAGGAAATTTATTTGATCTGAATGTAGGGAGAAATTTCTTAAATAGGTTACAATAGTGCTAAGCATTAAAAAATGTTTATAAATTTGAGTAGATGAAAATTATTAATAGGAATTTCTGTTCATCAAAGCATAGTGAAGAAAAAGTAAACACAGATAAAATCAAGAAAGGGTAAGTTTTCAGAATCTATAACTAACTTCTACAAATCAGTAAGAAATAAGCTAAACAACCCCTAAAATGGACAAAAAGGCAGAACTAAGCAATGTGCTAAACATGAAGCATAAACTGTCAATAATTATTGGAAAAGTCGATCAACATCTTATGCTGCTACTTCTGGGAATGTAATATAACAGAACCACTTTGAAAAACACATGCACATCACCTTGTAAGTTTGAAAATGTACATCACCTATCACCCAGCAAGTCAACTGGTAAGTATATTTTCTAGCAAAACTCCCCTTCACAATGTAACAGAGAGTTTTGATAATCGATTATTAGATAATAAAACACCTATGAACTTAGTGTTTTGTTAATAAAACAATATTCACTTTATTATACTCATAATAGGCTAGGTCAGGAGTTCAGGCAGAGCTCCTATCAGTGATTCCCCTGTTCTAAACAGCATCATTAGGTAATTCGGTGTTCCACCGGTGATTGGTCTTATCTAGACTTCTGGGCTATTCATGGAGACTTCATTCACATGCCTTGTTTGTTTTATTTTGTTTTGTTTTATTTTGATTTTTGAGACAAGGTCTTGCTCTGTTGCCTGGGCTAGAGTGCAGTGGCATCATCATAGCTCACTGCAACCTCAAACTCCTAGGCTCAGGTGATCCTCCTGCCTCAGCCTCCTGAGTAGCTGGGACTACAGCTGTGCACCACCACCCTTGGCTAATTTTTCTTTTTGTAGAGACAGGATCTCACTGTGTTGCTCACACTGGTTTCCAACTCCTGGGCTCAAGCAATCCTACTGCCTCAACTTCCCACAATGCTAGGATTACTGGCATGAGCCACTGTGCCCGGCCAATGTCTGGTATCTTAATGGGGACAATTGAAGGCTGTACTCTAAAGAATGGGCTCCTGTCTCTTCTTATGTAGTCTCAGAGCCTCTTCATGGATCCCTTTAGTAGGGTAGTCAGATTACCCTTTGTTTGTATACACACTACATTGCAGCTTAGATCTCTAAGATACCAAGGCAGAACCTGAAAATCTTCTTTAGAGCTAGATCTGAAACTGACAGAACATCATTTTCTCCATATTCTGTTGGTTAAAAGAATCACAGAACAGTCAAGATTCAAGAAGAAAGGAAATAGTCCAAATATTTTTACTGGAAGAGTGTCAAAGAAAGTACAAGCATTTTTAAGCCACAGAATGTTTATAGTAGCACTGTTCATAACAATAACATGACAAAAATGCAAATATCCATCCACAGAAAAAAATATATATCATAGTTCACATAATAGAACACTATATAACTGTGAAAATTCAATGTAGGACTTGTCATCAAACAGATGAATCTTAGGGCAAAGTTTGTTGTTTTTAATGTGAAAAGTTTATTTTTTCAAGAATACAATATACTGTTATTAACTATAGTCACCATGTTGTACAGTAGATCTCTTGAACTTATTTCTCCTGTCTAACTGAAATGTTGTATCCTTTGACCAGCATCCCTCAACGTTCTCCTCCACCACACCCTGGTAGCTGATATTCTACTCTCTACTTATATGAGTTCAAGATTTTTAGATTTGACATATAAGTAAGATCATGCAGTATTTGTCTTTCTGTGTTTGGCTTATTTCACTTAGTACAATGTCTTCCAGGTTCACCCATCTTGTCCCAAGGGACAGGATTTCCTTCTTTTTTAAGGCTAAATAGTATCCCATAGTGTATATATATATTTTTTATCCATTCATCCATTGATAGACACTTAGGTTTATTTCATACATTAGCTATTGTGAATAATGTTGCAATGAACATGGAGATACAAATATCTTTTTGACATATTGATTTCACTTTCTTTGGATATATACCCAGTAGTGGGATTGCTGGATAATATGATAGTTCTATTTTTAATTTGTTGACGAACCTCTATTTTGTTTTCCATAATGGCTGTACTAATTTACATTCCTACCAACAACATGCAAAGGTTCCCTTTCCTCTATATCCTCACTACCGCTTCTTACCTTTTATCATTTTGATAACTGCCATTTTAATAGGTGTGAGGTAATTGCTCATTGTGAGATGTTTCTTAATATCTCACACTTAGAAATTTATATCTCTCTTACGGTTAGTGATGTTGAACATTTATCCATATACTTTTGACCATTTGAATATCTTCTTTTGAGAAACGTCTTTTCAAATCCTTTGCCCATTTTTAATTGTGTTTTTATTTCTTACTATTGAGTTGTTTGGGTTTCTACATATTTTGGATATTAACCTCTAATCAGATATATGGTTTTCAAATATTTTCTCCCATTCCATAAGTTTTCTCTTTATTCTGTTGACTGTTTATTTGGATTTGCTGAAGCTTTTTAGTTTGATGTAATCTCATTTGTCTATTTTTGCCTTTTTTGCCTGGGAATGGTACAATTGGTTCTTATACAGTCCTTCAATTAATCATCTTGATTTTAGGCCTTTTTAAAAAATTCTCTCCTTGAGCCTTTAAGATGTTATTTCCAGAAGACAGGCACCATCTGCTCAGAAGTTCCCTCCTATGTTACTTGAGTCTTCAGTTATCTCTGCTCAGCTGTGTTTATCCACTTAGTCTCATTATTTGCCACTAGAATGTTTTTGAAACTTTTTGTACATTGGTGATGTTCCTTCCTTCTCTTCTTGTCTTCTGCGCTTTATTTCACAGGGCTCTATGATGAATGTGCAAAGCTAATTATCCTGTACAATGGATTTTATGTATACATTTTCAGAATTACAACCATGAGAGTATTGGAGCCAGGATAATGGGTTCAAAAATTGGTGAGTCTCAACCCACATTGTTTTGAATTCCTTAGAAGGAAAGGCCTTAATAAATGTCAATGCCCTATATGCATTATTTATCCAAAATGTGTGTTAGTTTTGAAGTATAGAAAATTCCAGTAAAAATCACAAAGAGGATCATGATCCATTTATTATTTTGGTTTCTCCAAATATATATTAAAATAGAAAACTTAACATCCTGATAATAAAATATTTTAGTTTTAGCAGAGTGTCGGAGTGTTTTCTTGGGACCTTGGGCCCCATAATGTCTCTTGGAATTCAAAATATCCTTGCATAACAATGTTTTGATGAGTTTAAGTGTAAATGTAAATAAATAAAAAACACAAGGATTGAATTTCCTTCAACACACATGTGAAAATTTTGAGAGAAAACATGTTTGGCACATATGCTGTAAACTCAGAAGAACAGGAACTGTGAGCAAAATGTCCCAAAGTCGATCATGAAGCTCACAAAATTCACGAGAAAAGGGTTTCCAAACCAAAAAGAAAAAAAAGGCAAAACATGTGTATCATTAATAGTAACAGTAAATCCACACAACTTATTTGTTTATTTGGGAATGGAGCAGCTTACGAGTTGAATCTAATTAAATCAGTTTTATGGAGTGATTTAATTATTAATAGTTACACATATTTTATTTTCCAATAATCTTATATTCTCATATAAGGCCAGCTAACCAACTTGCAGCAATGGTAGTAAATATTTCTACGTGCACACACATACAGACACACACACACAAGGAAGGTCAGAGTTTTGTTTAAAAGTCTTCCTATTATAGTCAGACCTATTCCTTGGAAGGGTACGACCCATGTATATATATTTTTATAGTAAGTTTATATTCCTGATCGAGCTGTCACATATACCATGACATCTATTTTACAGATCCAGAGGCCATAGGAACAATATCAGTCCTAAAATTGTACAGAATTTAGAAAAGCATGAAATATTTAATATCAAACATGAACTTGGTTCATAGTTATAATTAAATAGAAAAACTTAATTCAAAGCCAAAGGGTATTTCAATTTCCTTATTTCCTAATAGAAAATAGAAGACGCAGATGGATACTGTCACATAAGAACAAATTTAACCAAAATGGTCTTAACTGGAAGATTAATGATAAATTAAATTCAATGTAAACAAACAAATGAAACTGAATATCCTGTGAGAGCAGCAAAAATATATCTCAAAGTAATAAACTATAATATCTTCAGGAAAGTTTCCAGGAAAATAGTCATCTTAATTTTCTCAGCAGATGATGTCTATATTATTATAAAGGATTTTTTCTGATGCAAAGTTCATAATTTTTAACTGCTAATGAGTTAGGTTCTTTGTGCCAGGTACATCCAGTAAATTTTTTTTGTTGTTGTTGTTATTTATGAAGGTAGCATTGGAGAGTGAAGGCAGAAAATGGACACTTAAAACCAAACCCTTCATAAGGTCAGTTCACTTCAAGAGAGCAAAATGGACTCAGGATCTTCTTCAAAATGAGTAATTGTTTTAGTCTATTTTATTGTTGCTATAACAAAATACCTGAGACTGGGTAATCTATAAAGAGCAGATGTTTATTTCTTATAGTTCTGGATGCTGCAAAGTCCAAGGTCAAAGGCCTGCATCTGTCAGGACCTTGCTGCATCATCCCACGGAGGAAAGCAGGAGCGCAAGACAGCACGTGAGAGAGCAAGAGCTCAAAAACGGACTGAACTTGCTTTTATGACAAGCTCATTCTTACGATAACAAATCCACTCCTGTGGAGGTCAAGGCAGGCGGATTGCTTGAGTTCAGGAGTTCGAAACCAGCCTGAGCAAGAGCGAGACCCCGTCTCTACTAAAAATAGAAAGAAATTAATTGGACAGCTAAACATATATAGAACAAATTACCCGGGCATGGCGGCGCATGCCTGCAGTCCCAGCTACTCGGGAGGCTGAGGCAGGAGGATCACTTGAGCCCAGGAGTTTGAGGTTGCTGTGAGCTAGGCTGACATCACAGCACTCTAGCCCCGGCAACACAGTGAGACTCTGTCTCAAAAAAAAAAAATAATAATGAAAGACTACGATACTATAATGGACCAAGATGATTAATTACTGTGAAATAATAAATGCTCAAGACTAAATTATCTTCAATCAGCAGGCATTTCAGCAAAAGATAAATAATCTGAAGTACTAGCAGTACAGATGGAAGTAGTATAACCATTAGGGGAAAAGTCCAACCTTTTGTTTCTATGGTTATGTTTAGATCCTCAAAAATGCAGATATATGCAGTCATTCATGACACTACATACAAGGCTGATAACAAGAAAAACAATTCAACACTTAACCAAGTTCATCAGAGCTCAGGGTGATTATCACTCAAGAACGTTGACACAAAAACTGAAGGACCTCTCAAATTCCAATCACATGCAGACAAGTAGAGCCCCTATGTATTAACAGTTACTCATTCTGAACAGAAGTGGAAGATTAACCTACCCTCACTTCTCTTCAAACAAACTAGTCCAACAAAGCAGCAGGCAGAGTCTCTTCAGTGTCTGTTCATCATCCAGTCTGTTCCAAAAGTAGCCAATTCAGGCAGGACCATTTCACAACAGCCCTGCATCACTCCACCCTGTCCCATCTCAGCCTTACGAGACAGACATTCTTGCCTAGATTGAGTCTCCCTTATCTCTTTTTCTTGTTTTCTAAATAAGGATCTCCTAAACCTTACTCACCTGCAGTTCACTGCACTGGGTATCACCCAAATAGCCCATCAGAGCTCTTTATAATTTCTGAAAGAGACAGAAGAAAGTTTTTAAGTACATAGTAGAAAACACCATTCACAGATACATCAGTTCTGAAGCATTCGTGTCCAATATCCACAGCATATGGTCTTTTGGTCCATAGCAGTTCAGTAAAATGCAGCACAACAGCACCAGACAAAGAGTCCCGAGATAAGTGTCCAGAGATAAAAAGCTTGGTTTGATGTTGCTACTACTGAGCTATGTGACCTTGAATAGGTCACTTAATTTCTCTAGACCTAAATTTCCTCATCTAGAAAATAAATCACTTAGACTAGATAGAAATAGCAAAGCACACACTTTCCAGAAAGAACGCCAGCTCCACTATTTTAGTGGTCTTGCGATATTACATTAGGTAGTTCACATTTGTGAGCTGTTATTAAAATTAAAGGGGATAATGAGTTATAAAAAGCCTATAGTAAATATACTGTGAAGCTTATCATAAACTCAACAGACGGTAACTTATTACCACCATTATTCACCCCTAGCCCTAAGATTATATGAATTTGATTCACAAATATTTCCTTAAAAGATCAACAAATCAATCCTTTACCAACCTAACAAGAGAATTAACTGTTTTAGTGTTTAACTAATAATTTGATTAAAGTTATCTTACACTGATAGCAGTTTAAGATTATCACTATTACTTACTTAACATCACAGGAAATAGGAACAGAATAGTCCCTGCACAACTTCCAAACTCTGGTTCAATGACCATGCCTTTCCTGACGTCTCTCTCTACTTTCATTACTGCCAGAATATCTCAAGAATAGAGAAGTCTTCCAAAAGCTAAATGACACCCAGCTGTTTACCACAGTCAGCTCAGGGGAGCAGGACTAAAGATGGAAGAAGGAGAAAAAAGGCTTTTTTTTACCTTATTTACTTTATATACTTAAGTATTGCTCAAATTTGTTTACTATAAGCATGTATAAGTTTTGCATAAAAGTAAACCATTTTTCCAACTTTATTAGTTAAACATATTGCCTACTGACAGGAAAATCATGTTATAGGAGTATTTTCACCACCACAAGGAGAATTTTCAACCAAAAAGACATATCAGCTGTGCCAAAAACACCTAAAATATGGCACATAAATCATAAAAATCACAAATATTCACACTTAAGAATGGTTTGGTCAAAAATATGTCATGCACTCTTTGAAGAATCACCTAATGATGAATTAGGTTCTTTTTTGTTCAAAAGCAAGATGAATGCATAAGCTCCGGTTTTACCAGACAACTTTCTGCATTCACTTGGAGAAACTGACCCAGTACAATTTACAAGAGTAAACAAGTTGGTATGACTGTTGGTATTAAGTTAAAAAACTTTCAATTTCTTTTAGATAATTGAAAGCTTAACAAACTAATTTTTATACTACATATTTCAATAAAAATTCTTCATATTATATCAATAATAATCTTTTTTAAAAGACAAATATTAACTCTACTAGATTCAGGATTATTCAAAAGTATTATCCCAGCCACCCTCAAAGTGACAAGACCACTATGTTTTATGCTTCTTCTACTCAATGCTATAGAAGTAATCCTGACTACACTCATCAATTGAAATGAACTATAAACTGGTGTGGCCACACTCTCCACACATATCATACTTCTCTTCTAGAAAACATTTCAAAATACTACTTAGAAATTCAATTACATTTGCGTGTACATTTATTTAAGTGTATGAAAATGAACCCTAATAATTTGCTTATAATTTTTAAAATAGTTTCTCTCCCTGTCTTAGATAACCATTGTTGGTAAACTTGGCCCAAAATCTTTGATACATTTGAACGACAAGCAAAGGACCTTATTTCCTGTACTGGGCCTGTAGTTGCATCTTAAATATAGTCTGACAGACTATTATAGATTAATCTGCATTCAATATTAATGCCAAACCTACTGTTTAAACAGAAAGCACAGACACATTTATAAGATCTGGTCTACTTACTTGTAGGTCCCTCTGTACTATTCTTAGCCTTTCATGAACATGTTGTAGATTTTTAAATTACACAAGGCCCTTTACACGTAGGAATTATTTCTCCTGTTGTTTTGGCATCATTGTCCTCTCTAATGAAAACTGGACAGTCCATAAATATATACAGACTTTAAGACAATGTATTTGAATATTTATGGTATTAGAAAATAAAAAGTCTTCCTAACAATTTCAAAAATCAAGATTACCAGCTGATAGAGGTAGTTATTGACTCCCAAAAACTATAGCCTTACCTAAAAATAGTGACCAACTTTCCAGCCAAAAGGACAGACTAAAAAAGCTATGTCTTTATTCAGCTCAAAGACACAGACTTCTACTTCACCACAACCTTCAATACTATGGTATTTCCCATTTTAGAATAACTTTGTGTAGCAAGTTGTTTGGTGGCCAACCACTAACTTCACTTGAAATGAATACTAATACTTCCCATGGTCTACATGTGTGAAAACTGTGGAAAATGCCTTAACAAAATCCAGACCAAACAACACTAGTCATACAAGATTACCTACTTCTAAATATTCAATTTTAAACTACAAATCAATATCTCCATCAGCAAAAAGCAGATCACTGGTTCCTTTCCACAAAGTTATCTTCCAAAAAAATATGATAAAAAGTTCAAATTAGGAGGTCTAAGGCATGAATATGCCTCCATCTGCAAACTGCAAATAAATTTTAAAATCCACATTTGCTCTGCCAAAAATAAAAATAACAATTGTATGTAATACACATAAACACTGCTGAGTTTCAAACACAAGCAAATGTGGTATGTGCATCTACAAAATAATTGTGGTTTATGTCCACCTTCCTTTCCCAAGTTTTTGTTTTTTGTCTTTAAGGCAAAATGTCAATTATATGCCTCAATCTAGTAAAAAAAAAAAAAGTACAGCTCATTCTTCCTTAGCAGATTTTGTGATAGATATGAAAAGTTTGTGAGAGGATTTCAAAATCCAGGGGCCCAGATGTGTTAAAGGGAAAAAAAACTGTAATAACAAATTAATCGACCATAACTACTTACATTTTACGTACAAAAAAAAAAATAAAATATGTTTAAAGTTGAGAAAACTTCTCATGAAAAATTAGCAAACTTCCCTCCCTCTCCCTAGCACAGAATACTAACTTCACAAACACTATATCAATATCCTTTAAATCCAAAACACTACAAGTTCGATTAAACAAAACACTTTGAATTCACACGCCACATGTGATCAGAAAAAAATGACAAACTAGTCTCATTCCTAATAAGCTAAACAGAACTCAATATCCTCATTTTTATTTTAAAATAATTATTAGAGAGACAAATACTACTCCATTTCTCAGAAAATAAAAGCAGAAGTGATTGACTTGTCTAAAATAATTCTTTCCAATAGAAAGGGTATACTTTACAAGCGTCCCACAAACCATGGACACACAAAATACGCAATTACTAATACTAAATGTAGGCTAAGTGATAGGCACCAAAACACAGATAAAATTAAGACATCCAATTAAAGTTACACAAGGAAATTTGAATAGGAAAACTATAATTACTCCTGGTGAAGATACTGATCAAGGATAGCTACAAATAACATTTGGCTCTGGATAAGTTCCACTATTTTAAGTATGTTGGAGCCACTAAAAAGATTGGTACATTGGACATATTTTTATGTTCTAAATTCAGCCCTGCCTATACACCCATTGACTTAGTGATATATTTGGAAGATAAAGATGGCCTCATCAAATTAGTTTCAGCCTTACCCTGAAGAGTTGATTAAAATAAAGAAGGAATAAAAGGAAATCATTTTTAACTGCAGTCTCACCTTACACATCTCACCAGCACTGTAGTTCATTAGTGATCAATTACTTCATCCAATTCCTGAGACAAATAGAAAAGATGTGTCTATACAATACCAGTAATCAACTTTATCAGTAGCAAAGACTTTATCAGCCTGAAGTGAAGGGGCATCTAAATTTCAAATGGAAAAAGTTACAAAAATGGTACAGTATGCAGCTTTACAAATGTCTGTTTCCTTTACCGTAAAAATGAAAAAATTTTCCTTCAGGGAGATAAAAGAATAGATTATAAAATGCTCCTAAAATCAAAAACATAATAAAGTCATCTTTTTCAGCATTGACTGACCTTACTTTGAAAAAAAGAAATGGAGAAGAAACCTCGTTAACATGAGATTAAGAGAGGGCAAAATTAAGAACAAACTAGGCAAGGCAACTCCTCCTTCCCCCGCTCCAGGAATCCACTGTCTCTGGAGTTATACTTTTTATCATATTAATGATTTGCCTGAAAAGTGTAAGTTGTGAGGGAGAAGGAATGACAATTTTTGAGTTGCAAACAAAACCTGAGGATCCCAATCCAGGAAGAATCAGAAGACCCTGGCTTCAAACCCTGTCTGAAGAATCCTCAGCAAAGGCAAGGAAGGGTGCACAGGGCTCAAATAATTTGGGGGAGAGGAATCAAAGTTCCCTTACAGTTTGGGGGAGACTGTAAAAATACAGTCTGAGCCCTTGAAAAGAGGACCCCTAAAGGAATCTCCAGGAAGAGATAGTCAGTCTTTATTTTTGTTGATGTGCTTGTGGGCCAAAGAGCATTTCCCGAAGAGGGGGCGGGGAAAGGGGGGAAGAAAGTGAATCTTAGGCAGAGAGCCCTCAGAGGGGGAGGAAGGGGGCGCACCCCTGACCCACTTTTCCCGACGCCCACTCTCCGGCCCCCGCCTCCCGCGGTAGAAGTCCGAGTCCTGAGAGGGGAATCGAGCGGGGCGTGGGAGGTCCGCACGCTCCCCACCCCCAGCCGCGACCCGGAGGAGGGGAGCGTGCAAGGAGGAGGCTCGACTTCCCCTCCTAGAGCGCCCCGGGCTGGAGCAACCTCCCGCAGGCTCCCGGCTCGAGCGTGCAAGCCCCACCTCAACCTCGGCCTGGGCCCAGGGCGCCATAGCCCCCTGCGGAGGGGAAGGGGGCTGAGGAGGGGAAGAAGCTGTAAACAGCCCCAGCGTCCGGGCCTCGCCTCGAAGAGCCCCGCTTCCCAGGCCCCGCCGCGGGCCACTCGGGCCCCAAGCCCGCCCCGGGGCCGCCCCGCCCGGGGCCCGGGACACCGGAGGGGAGTCGGGTCCCCTCCCCGGAGGGCTCCGACAGCTCGCGAAGCCGCCCCAGCAGCAGAGGAGGGGGAAGTCAGGACTTACCTGTCATTACTTTCTACGCCATCTTGGATCCACTTGTCAACGTCCCCACAAAGCATTATGGGTAAGAAAGAGCCTTTAAAGTGACTCCCCCTCGGCCCCCGACTCCCGCCTCCCGCCGCCGGCGCCGCCCCCTCCGGCCGCGCCTCCCGCCCGGAAAGTTGCCCCGGGTGGCCGACCGGCCCCGTCGCCCGCAGCTCTGCCCCCTCCTCTCCTCCCGGCTGTTGGCATTTAAAATTCAACCCCGTTTCGAAAATGTGGCTTTGGGTTTTTCTCTTTTTCTCCTGGCCCTGGCCTCCCTTCCCCCCACCGCCGGCCTCCACGCCCGTTCCTTTTGCCCCGCCGCCCTCCTGCCCTGGCAGGCACCCCATGTCTGCATTTAATCAGCCCGAGGTTTCCCTGCCGCTGGCAGCGGAGAGCTGCTTATTGATTTATTTATGCGCATGGATGTGAGTATTGTGGCTCCATATCCCGGTGCACGGCGGCGGGCTCCTGCGGCCCCGCTTCCCGCGCCCGAGCAGCCCGGGGTCACCGTCGAGGCCGGGCGCAGGGCACCGCGAGCCCGGCCGCCTTGCGCTCCGCTCCCGCATCCGGAGGCAGAACGGTGCTCTGCCCTGGCACAGCGCTCCAGGGCTGTGAGGCTCCGGGAACTGGGCGGACGCCGTGTCCCCTAGTCAACCAGCATCAAAGCACGATTTAAAAAAGAAAGAAAGAAAGAAAAAGAATAAGCCAAATGCAACTTTTTACCCCTTGTTTACTCGGCCTCCCGCTGCCTCCTCCTCTCGCTTGGTAACTTGATCCGCGACCCTCTAGGTGGGGACCCCTCCCCTAGGAATGCGGGCTCCGCCGGATCCACCCTGTTAGAGTCCGGGCTGCGGACTGTGACTTCCCGGGGCAGGTAACTCGGGGGCGCCGGCTGCGGGCTCGGGGCGGGGCGCGGAGGCGCGCCAGGGCTCGGGGGAGGGTCCCCGGGAGGGTCCGGGGCAGGAAGAAGAGTGCGCCCGCCCCGGTCCACCTGCCGGGTCCCAACCGGGCGGCGATCCCAGGCGGCAGAGCCCGGGGAGAATCGCGGGCGCCGCTCTGGTTCAGGGGGCTGGCTGGAGGGGGGTGGGGAAACTCAGGGAGTCTGTCGGCTGCGACCCGGTGCGCTGAAAGAACGAGGCGCAGGGGCGCCAGCCTGCGTCCCAGTGACCCGAGCCAGGACCCCGCAGCCCACCGCCCGCCCCTTGCTGTCCGGGCATTTGCTCGGCCCGCGGGCTCCGTGGGGGGAGCCGAACTCACTCCCTGCCCGCTTTCGATTGCGCGAGGCGAGATCACCGACCCGGCGCCCTCGCACAATCGTCCGCTTGCCCCCTCGGGCCCCGGCGTCCAGATGCTCAGGTCCCCCCAGAAGTGGAGGGGTTCCGCGCTCTCTCTCTCTCCCCAGAGCCTCTGGTCTGTTTTGCTGACTTTGGCGGCCTGCTCTGGTTGCTTTTTTTTTAAAACAAGTTTTGACAACAAGGAGGTGTCCAAAAGAAAATCATGCAAGACATCAATGCTTGCGAAACTGTATTCGGTACAAAATGCTGTTGAATGGCTCTACAATAAAGAGAACGCACAGGTATAGGCATGTAAAACCCCTTTCCGTGCAAGGCGAGGGCCCGGGGCCTTGGGTCTACCCTAGGGTTTTATGCTCCTCTGGACATACCTGCCTCTCAAGGAACCTGGATGGTTGCATACAGGAGCCCTGCCCCCAGGGAGCCAAAAACTCCAACAGGCAATTGTCCCAGCCAGATGGAAGAGTGAGGTGTAGGCTCATTAAGGGATTGGCCCCGGGGTCACTCGTGAGGGAGGGAACAAGGTACTGAGTCACTTTGGGCACAGAACACAGCGTGCTGGGGAGGAACCTCCCCTGAGTCACCCGCTTCTCGGCTCCCAGTGAGCTGGGAAAATGGAGCCTGGAGCCAGGTTCTTGGAAGTTCCAGCTCAGGTAGCGATGCGGGCTCCGAGCTGTGGAGGAGCCCCTTCCAGACACTGCCTCCTACTGGAAAGTGGAATGCCTCCTCGCCTACCTGGAGAAGGCTCCAAAGTCTTCTCTGCCCAAGGTACCCCAGACGCCTTTTCCAGTTCCCCTTTTGCACTTATTGAGCCCCCCCCTCGTATGTACTGATTTCATGACTGCTTTGTTTACATGGCACCTTGAGCTGTGTGGTCCGAGCTTCCTATAAGAAAATACAAATAAGCTGAGGCCAAGGACTGGGCCTCCCAAATCCGTTTCTTTGATAGGTAACCTTTCTTTGCCTTGTATAGGCCTTGACCCAAAGAAGTGCCCAAATTCTATGACTGCCTGACCTATTCACTGCCTCCAGTGTGCATCCTGGTCCATCCTGTTCTAAGACACCAGCTGTTGCCTGAGCTAGGACAGCCTCTTCTCCCTGCCTCCACTCTGCCCCCTACGGTCCACTGTCCATCTGACCAACCCAATGACATTTGTGAAATGTAAATCAGATTGAGTGACTCCTGCTTCAACCTACCACAGCCTTCCTCAGCACACTTGGCATGAAACCCACATTCATTTCATGGCCTACAAGCTCCTATGGGAGGTGGCCCCACCTTCCCTCCAGGGCTAGCTTGGAACCAGGCTGGCCTTCTCTCTTCCCCCCAGCACTCCAAGCTCCTTCCAACAAGAACCCTGTTTCCCAGATCTTCTGATCATCTTTTCATCATTCAGGTGTCTGCTCAAATGTCACCTCCTCAAAGAGGACTTTGGTGATCCCCTAAGCCAAAGGACGTCTCTCTTACCACTTAACCTGTATTAAAAATTGCCTTATTTATCTATTTGTTGGTTGTTTATTACCTGACCCACCCCCATTAGAATACAAGCTCCATCAGGGCACAGGCCTTGTCTGGCTTGTTCCCCCCAGTGACTAGACCAGGCCCTGGCACATATATAGGCACTCAGTAGATACTTGGGAGTGACCAAACTTCTAGCGGGGTGAGGCGGTACTGATGAAAGCGAGTGCTGAGGGCCCTGCCCTGCACCTCTTCAGACCACTCTGAGCATGCGCAGCTGGAGGCAGGCAGATAGGAGCAGTGTTGGCGGAAAGCAGGCCCATTGGTCCCACTGCCTTGGCTGAATTCTGATTCTGGTCTGATGAACACACACAGCCGCATTTAATTCCCCCATCACGTCCTCCTTCCTTCCTTCATTTCCTCTCTCTCCTCCACTCCCCGCTGGCCATACCTTCTTAACTTTCTGCTGCTTCAAAAGTCCCAAAGCTCAGTTCTGAGGTCTCTCTTCTTCTTCAACTACACTCCCTGATCATCTCTTTTAATCTCAAGGTTTTAAATACCATCTTTACCCTGAGCAAGGACTTCCAGACCTAGAGTTCCAGCCGAGAGCTTTCTCTTGAGCTTCAGACTCTTACCCAACCACTTCTTGGCATCTCCACTCGGATCTGTCTGAGACATCTCAAGCTCAGCATGTCCAGAAAAGAATTCCTGAGCTCCCCCCACCAATGTGATCCACCATGGTCTTCCCAGCTCCAGCACTGGGAACTTCATCCTTAAATTTGCTCAGGCAAAATCCCTCCTGTCTTTCTCTCAGACTCCACTTTCAATCCCCCTGTAAACCCCGCTTTGCCTTCAGAATGTATCCGGATCTGATCACTTCTCATCACCTGCATCATTGCTGCTCTAGTCCAACCCACTGTAATCTGCTCCCCTTTGACCCCGTGCAGGCTGTTCTCAGGTAGCTGCCATACTGGTCTTTTTTTTTTTTTTTTTTTTTTTTGAGACAGAGTCTCACTCTCTTGCCTGGAGCGAGTGCCGTGGCGTCAGCCTAGCTCACAGCAACCTCAAACTCCTGGACTCAAGCAATCCTACTGTCTCAGCCTCCCAAGTAGCTG
>CAUYSK010011919.1:0-27758 GCA_963575035.1 Avahi laniger | reverse complement strand
AGCAGTCAGGAGGCCACTGCAATCATTCCAGCAAGAGGCGACACCGACCTGTGAGGATGGGAAGGAAGAGGCAGCAGGAGCTAACGGGGACGGGGCCAGTAATCACATGTGGACGGCAAAGGAGTCAGAAGGACACCTGACTGGGTGGGTGGCAGGAAGGCCGGGACGACAGTAAGACAGAGAACACAGGAAGGGACCCGGTTTCCGGAGGAGATCTGAGTTCCGTTTTGGGCACGTTGAGTTGGGAGACACTTGAGGAGGCAGCTGGAGACGTGGCTGGTGCTGGGACAAAGGGCGGCACCAGACCCGCTGACCTGGCATCATCCACATGGTTCAAACGGAGCCTGAAGCCCCTGCCTAGCGTGAGATTATAAAAGACTCTCGGGACAGCTGACAGCCGTGGGAGGAGATAAAGTGCTGATTGATTAAGTTTTGAAACAGAATCTTATCATTGGCAAGGCTTTTAGAGGTGAGGTGGATTAGATGTCAGAGACACTCAATAAACGTTTATCGAATCAAACCAAACTTTCCATCCAGTACAAACGCCACACGGCGTAATTGTCACGTGTCTCCGGATGGTGCTTCCATCCCTCCAGGGGCAAGGACTTCATTCATAGCGTCCATTGCACCGCTAGACACCTTACGCCAGAATGTTTATTTTTGAGTAGAAATATGCTTCCCTGTAATTTCAATCCATAGATACCAGATTTTTTTTTTTAATCTCTGGAACAACACAGTCCTTAACTATCTTCAGGCATCTAGTTTTGTTTCGTTTCTCTTTTTCCCAGTAAAATCTCCCCCACTTTGAAGGGCAGACACTTTGTTTGTTCCCTGTTATATTTTCAGCACCTGAACCAGTTCCCAGTATGGAGTAGGTGAACAATGAATCCACTCTCTTTTGAATGAAGGAATGCATGAACAAAGGGGTCCACGGCATTGCCTCAGTCTCCACGTTGAGTCTGATGGGATAAAACATTCAAGGAAGGCAGACATGGGGCAGGCTGCAGAGTTACCAACAACAGAGGGGCTAGCCGAAGCTAAACGAGGGGACCGAGATCTCAAGGGGAGAGAGCAGAGAGAGACACACACAGGGGAGGCAAGGACCAAGACCTCGCATTCATTTATCCACTCACAGCTTCTTACTGAGCACTTACTAGATTCGAGCCAACGGCCCTGCCGTCAGGAAGCTTGTGTGCTAGTGGGAGACAGGACAATAAATAAATGAACAAACACACATATAAAGCAAGTGATGACAAGTGATGCAAAGGAACATACAGCAGGGTAAGGGGACAGAGAAGGACAGGCTGCCATTTTTGATGACACAATTGTCAGGCAAGGCCCCTTTCAATGGAAGTAAAGGAGCGAAATAAGTGGGTGCCGTATAAGACTGGAAACCCTCGGCCCAAACTCCTGTGGTTACGAACAAGGGGTGAAATATCTAAGAACCTGGCAGGAGCCTGGGCCGACACTGGTCTGCAGATCTCCTAAGCAGCAATGAGCGAACCCCTAAGGGTTTAGCAGACGGGCTCCTTCTTCCAGACTTCTCTTCCTCTAGGCTGAACTCCCCAAGCTGCTAGTGGCCCTCACGAGGGCCTGGTCATGTAGAGGAGAGGTAACTTCCAGCAACCCTCGGTGCCTACAGCTGACAAAGCTTCTCCACATGCTCAGCGTCACCAGCCCTCACAATAATGCATTATACGTCCTTCTTTATGGATGAGAAAACTGAGGCTCAGAAAGGTTAAATAACTCGCCCAAAGTTATAAAACTCATAATTATTAGAGTTGAGGTTCAAAGTGTATCTTTGTAACTTTGATTTTTTTGTTGTTAATTCTAGTAAAACTTGGTTTAATTCTCGAGGGAGTGAACCCAGGAAGAGGAGAAAGGGCTAACGTTTACTCAGTGTCCACCTCACGGCTAAGATTCCACAGGCATTTCCAGATATATCCACACTTCCATCCTCACCCTCAACCGTGGAAGCTAGATACTCTTAACCCCATCTTACAGATGAGGAAACTGAGGCACAGTGAGGCTTGGTAACATGCCAAAGGTCTGCCAGCCATTCAGTCGTGAGCTGGGACTGAAGCTACGGGTCACCCTGACAATGAACTCAATGGTTCTCTTTCCTTTATGTCCAGACATTTCATTAAAACTGTGAAAGTTTCATTAAAACCATCAAAACGCTCCTGCTGTTGGTCTCTATTGAGAATCCAGTGTTGAAATGAGCCAAGGAGGCCGAGCTCTAACCCAGTGTCCTTTACGGAACATTGAGGGAGGAGAGTGGTCTGGAACGTTCTGTTCCCACTGGTCTAAATGTGAGCACAATTCTATTGCTTCTTGTGAATACTAAAAATATTCTGATAGTGTTATTCTTTTCACAGCACTCTATTCATCTAAACAGCACTAATAATTAATACTGCTAATAAATATATAATCCCTTTGTAGACAATCCTTCGCAAGGTCATAAAAAAAAGGAAGACTGAATTAAGGATGCAAGGCTTTCATTTCAGAATTAATTTTGTCATCTAATGCATTCTCTGCATTATTTGAAAGAGCACTTTTGCATCTGAAGTAGTAACACTTTCCTTCTACCGTCTCATTAACGCTGCTTTCAACTGAGTCAGAAATGGCGCGAATTACCATAGGGCACTTTCAGACACACATTTGACTGTGCAGTGACCCCAAGTGGCGAGCTGAGGAATGACCACATGCTAAGTAGAACTACACTTCAAGTCAAAAAAAATGCACAGAGCCAGGCTAGACACCATTCCTTGACACTTTCATTTGTTTAGATTTCAGAGAATTAAAAGAAAATTGCCACAGACCTGGCTTTAATATTACCCTTTAAATAGATACCTTTTCCCACCATAAGGAACCAGGGTTTCTTAGAGAAATGGCTAATTCCAGCTCTGAGCAAGAAATGTTAAGATGTGCTCAAAATGTCCTGTCGTATCAGAAAGCAAGGAAGCTACCAAAGAGTTCTAGAGTTGTGTCAAGAGGACTGAGAAACCAAGAGCCTCCCAATGGCCAAAGCTGGGACAATTTGAGCATCAATAAGAAGAATAACTGTAATGAACCGAAACATATCAAATATGTTTAAATTCCTGTGTTTATAATCACATTCAGAAAACAAAGATGCAGACTACCTCACCTTCGGAGGATGCTGAGGAATGAAATCGTTATTTTGAAAACTGGTCACTAAAGAGAAGGTATCAAGTATGTGTCTTGCTTTTCCTATAAGACTCAGGGAAACCAAACAGTAGACGAGGGGAAGTTTCTCTTCGCTGAAGTATTTCAGCTAATAAATGAAGAAGGAAAAACAGAGAACATTATCATTTCACAACCTCTGTGACACTAGGCATCGAGGCGATGATGATCTATGCTGACTAAAACCAGAAGCAACTGGCGTTCTGAGCCCCCGATGTAGGTACACACCACCGCCCAGGGAATGTTCTCGCTCAAAACTCAAAAAACTGAATCTCATCACGCCTCTAGTTCCAACTACTAATTTACAGGCAATACGGGGGCAGAGGAACACGGTAAGATGCCATGGAAACATAGTCAGCAAAATCCAGACTCGGGGAAAGAACAGGACAAACGATCCCTAAATGGCAAGGAAAAATGACGAGGTGCGTTGGTGAAGAAATTTACAGATTCATAAAAACTTAAGAATGTAGAAACTAATTGCAATGGCTGGACCTCACTTGGATCTAGATTCAAACAGAATGTTAAAACAAATTATAAGATAGTCTAACATTGGATATTTTATACTATAATAACATTAATGAATTACTGTAAAAATTTTTAGAGAAATAAGGTATTATGATTATATATTTTTTAAAATCTTCAGTAGTCACATTGAAATATTTAAGAATGAAATAATATAATGTCTGGAATTTGCCTTAAAATGATCCAGGGTAGGGGCTGGGTAGAAGCTGGGAAGGTACACGTTGGCAGAGCCTGGAGCTGATCATTGCTGCAGGTAGGTGACAGGTACATATGGTTTCATTATCTTACTCTCTCTATCTTTCCATAATGTTTGAAAATTTCCAGAGTACAAAGTTAAGGACAAAAGAAAAAAATTGTACCAACTCAATACTCTGGATCTGATAAAACAAATGATTAGAAACCTAGCCCCAACTGCTTGAAATCTTTTGTGAACTCATTCAATTATGTGAATCTCATTGCTTATGAAATAAGAATGAACAAAGAGGAGTTAATTTTTGAAACCTGCTACAGGTCATAAACATGAAGTAACTTATAAATAGTGTCTTAGGCTGAGCACAGTGGTTCACCCTGTGATCCCAGTACTTTGGGAGGCAGAGGCAGGAGGATTACTTGAGGTCAGCAATTTGAGACCAGCCCGGGCAACAACAAAAAATTATAAAAATTAGCTAGGCATGGTGGTGCATGCCTATAGTCCCAACTACTTGGGAGGCTGAGGTGGGAAGATTACTTGAGTCCAGGAGTTCAAGGCTGCAGTGAGCTATGATCACAACACTGCACTCCAGCCGGGCAACATAGTGAGACCCTGTCTCTAATTAATAAATAAAGTAGTATTTTAACAAATACTGAAAGATACTCTTTAACAATAATCCGATGAGATTATTTTACATCCCCCACCCCACCACACATGAGGTTACATTGTCAACACTTGACAGATGGAGAAACTAAGTCTTACAGAGGCTAACTTCCCAAGCATCGTCCTGCTAGTGAGTAGCAGAGGTGGATTCGAACTATAAAATGCCTGCTCAGTGTATCACACCAGGATACTTCCCTAAGCACAGGAAAGAGAACAGAAAAGATGGCAGGCGCTAGTGAGACCAGCAGACACCCAGGGCACAAGGTTTAAGGAGATGCTCACACCCAGTGCCCACTCCGCACTTGGACAATGAGAGAGTGAGCGCTCCCGTATGTTCTGCACCTCAGGTGCCTCACTTCCTCATCGCAGGAAAAGACACCGTGTGGTGAGTTTGCTTTCTCTGCAGCCTCTGCGGCAAAGCTGCGGGGTCAGAGTGAGGACTGCAGTAGAAGCCTGGAACTGAGGCTCTGGTTCCAGCTCCCAGATGCATGACATTCACTGTCCTTGGGGAGGCCCTGCGGTCCCCTGGCCTAGGGCTGCCCACAGCAGCGAGGCTCCCATTCCCAGCACGTTCACACAGCTCCAGGCAACGCTCAGGTGCCGGGTTGGAGCAGGGGGCCAAATGACTAAGTCTGGAGGTCCCTGGGAGTGGACCAAAACTTCGTCCAGGGCAAGGTCATGTGTATATTTATTTTTCATGAGGTTGTTCCTGAGCAGAACCCAACTGCCACCTATGGTTGCTTCTGGTGAAGATCCTAATCTTCCCCTGTGTGGTTTGGTGCCTGTCACACCGTAGGATTTTAACAAATGGGGAGTCATCAGTTATCTAGAAGAGACTTGGTTTCTGAGAGGAAGCTGGAGACCAAAGGACAGAAACACGCAAGCGTCTGCACCTGCTGTTCTCTGTGCCCCAGGGAACACGACCCCCAGTGAGGTCCTGGAAACAGGGCCAGAATGACAATAGGATGGATGTGCGCTCTGCTCAAAGGACCACAGAGCAGGAACAACAAGGGGGCAGGAGCCCAGCCCTGGCAGATGCTCTCTGCCCTTTTGGCACTCAAAGGGAGCGCAGGGTAGAAATCACGTATCCCCAGCCCTTCGTGCTTCCCACGTCGCACGGCCCACGCCGCAGTCTGACTTAGATACTTGCTGCATCTCCCAGAGCCCTGCTGTGGCTAATGCAGGCGTTCATCTCAAGCTCAAGCTATGGGGTTACTCTCGCCACCGTCAACTTGGCAACTGGCCAAGGCACTTATTCAGATAAAATGCAAATGTTAGTATGCTGCCACCTGCAGAAATTAAAATGACAAACCATCAGGATTCAGAATTTCCTACTTAAATTCACACTTAACAGATGGAGAAACTAAGTCTTAATTAATTAAATTAATTCAGCGGCCATAGAAGTTCAAGGCGCATGCTCGCTGGAGATGATTCAAGGAGCGGTTATGGGAATTAACTGAGTGCCGGCCCGGGAAGAAGCCTAAAGCATCGGTCCCCTTACGTGGAATAGACGGTGATGCTGTCCCGCTCCTCGATCTTGACGCTTTCGTCACTGGGAATTGGCGGGTTGCTCTGAAATTGGTTTGGAATCCGGAACCAGACTTTTAATTTCTTCTGCAGGGAGCCATCTTCACTGGGGAACACGGCAAAGGAAACAGGGACTGTCATCCCCATCCAAGCTCCTGAAAACGTAAAAACACACAGTGCAGCAGGGCTTAGAGGCAGCGCTTGCTCAGGGCTGGGGAAGGTACGCCAGTCTCATTCTTCTTCCGAGGCCATATTTTTTGTTCTTGACCTTAACAATGAACATTTCAGGTGTTTAAAATTACACAGTGAGGGCCGGGCATGGTGGCTCACGCCTGTAATCCTAGCACTCTGGGAGGCCGATGGGGGAGGATCGCTTGAGGTCAGGAGTTTGAGACCAGCCTGAGCAAGAGCGAGACCCCATCTCTACTAAAACCAGAAAAAATTAGCCAAGTGTGGTGGTGCGCACCTGTAGCCTTACCTATTCGGGAAGGCTAAGGTAGGAAAATTGCTTAAGCCCAGGAGTTTGAGGTTGCTGTGAACTAGGCTGACACCATGACACTCTAGCCTGGGTGACAGAGTGAGACTCTCTCTCTCAAAAAAAAACAAAACCATAGTGAGACATACATGAACAACTTTTATTTTTATGCCTTGGAAGTAGGACTATAGTGGTACATCTCTTGAAAAACTTACCTGGCAATATATATCAAGAATGTACATTATCGGTACCTACTTATTTCCTATCTAAACATCCATTTTAAGGAAATAATCCAAAATATGGAAAAAGCAATAGGTAATAGGACATTCACTGCAGCAGAATTTATAATTCTGTTCAAAACAGTAATATGTCTAAGTAAATTAAAGGCACATGATGCAGCATAATGTAGATATGAATAATTATGCTTCAGAAGACTAGCAGTAGTAGAAAATAATTATGAAATAATAAGTAACAGAAGCAGGATATGCAATTGTAGGAACACTAAGATTACATTAAAAACCCCTAAAGAAATACGGTCAAAAGACAACAATGATTATATTAAAATGGGGGAGGGATTAAGGATACTGTTTTGTTATTTCCAAGATTTTCTTTAGTGAGTTTTATAATTTTATACATATTTACATATTAAAAACGTTATGACAGGGCCCGGCGCGGTGGCTCACGCCTGTAATCCTAGCACTCTGGGAGGCCGAGGTGGGCGGATTGTTTTGAGCTCAGGGGTTCGAAACCAGCCTGAGCAAGAGCGAGATCCCGTCTCTACTAAAAATAGAAAGAAATTAATCGGCCAACTAAAAATATATAGAAAAAATTAGCTGGGGAGGGTGGCGCATGCCTGTAGTCCCAGCTGCTTGAGAGGCTGAGGCAGGAGGATCGCTTGAGCCCAGGAGTCTGACGTTGCTGTGAGCTAGGCTGACGCCACGGCACTCACTCTAGCCCGGGCAAAAAGAGTGAGACTCTGTCTCAAAAAACAAAAAAACAAAAAAACAAAAAAAACGTTATGACAGTGTTAAGAGGGCAAAGATTTCTTCTTGACCTCCTGCTGGTCAACTTACCTTCCAAAGCCTGATTACTTTGGTCCTGGCAAATGCTATTAAGGCTAATATCAGTTTCTAACTTTCTAAATGATCAGCTTGAGAAATATCCTAAAAATTAAACATGACATCTCTTTTCTCACCTTGTTTTCTTACCCATTTTTTGGTTTGCAGTGATTCCAAAGTGTCGCCCAAATTAGAAAGCTTTTTAAGAGATAAACTCCTATTTAAAATGGTTTACGTGCTGACAGATACACCTTTGATGAAACTTTAGGCCTATCATTTTGAAAACAGGGAGGCAGCCAGCACGAATTGCCGAGTCTGTACGAGCAGGACGGCCTGAGAATTCTCAGATCCTTTGTTTGCCAGCAGAGTCTGGGACCTGCCACTCTGAGCCTCAGTGTGCTGCAGAATTGGAGCTGCCAGGGCTGATGCTGGGGGGTTTCCTGCCAGGTGCTGGAGGTCGCACATCAGATGGCACCTTGCCTTGTGCCATGGCTCCGCTTCCTGTGGGTACCTCACCCAGTCAACCAATCCCAAAACACAGTAAGCACTGTGTAAGGCTGAAAAACAAAAATAGAGCATTGGCCCCAGACCTGAGAGCGAAGCATGAATTCAGAGACGGTGAGCAAAGACACCTCGAAGTGAGGGGCAGGTTGGGCCGATGCCGGAGTGGTTTCCCCAGAGCTTCCTGCAAGGAACTTCTTGTTTGCACGGTGCAGGAAGTTCATGTGCCACTGAAGCAGGTAGTTTGTAGCCCCTTCCTTGTGCTTCCTTCTGACGCAGGGAGACTGGGGCCACGTCCCGCAGGGAACTCACCCTTGTCATTGGTGCCTCCCACATACTTCACGACTTTGGGCATTGCCACCCGCAGAGCCTCATCCACAGGCTTGTCGGTCACTTCCACTGTGGCAAACTTCCCTCCCTCACAGGTCCTTTCCTCATAGGTGACTTCTTCCTAGAGAGAGAGAAGACACAGTGCCTAAGAGATACAAAGTGGCACCCTGTGATATCTCTAGAAGCAGCAATGGTCTGGCTGCAAGAGATACAAACTGCTAAGAAACTTTCATAACTGGTCTGGTGACAGGGCGGAAGAGACAGGCTTGAGAATCAAGGGCCATGAGAAATAGATTCCGAGATTCTTATAAACGCAGAGACAACATCAGAAGCAGAAAAAACTTCTTATAATTGATATTCTCAGGGATATAAGAGACGATATTACATCCCCAAACACCAAAATACTATAAAAACGAAATGTTTAGAGATCAAGGAGCTATTGCAAATTAAAAATCTGATAACAGAAATGAAAAATTCACTAAAAGGGTTGGGAGATAAAGTTGAAGGAAATCTTCCAGAAAGTCAACTAAAAGAAGTCGAAAATAGGAAAGAAAATCAGAGGATTGAGCCAGGAGATCTGACATCTGAATAACACAAGATCCAGAAAAAGAGAAGAAGAAAAACCTGGAAGGGAGGAAACAAAGAAATACAATAAAAATAATTCCATAAAAAACTCAAAGGCCCCAAGATTAGCCTCATTCTAGCAGCAGCGCTGCAATTCAAGAAGAAACAAGACTACGGTTGTTTCTCAGCATCCACGGGGGACTGGATCCAAGACTCTCGTGATATCGAAATCCACAGTTGCACAAGACCCTTATACACAGTTGCATAGTATTTGCATATAACCTACACACACCCTCCCATATACTTTAAATCGTCTCTAGATTACTAACTTATAACACCTAATGCAATGTGAATGCTATGTAAATAGCTCTTATACTATATTGTTTATTTGTATTTTTTTTATTATTGTACTGGTATTATTATCTCTTTTACATTTTCCATTGGTTGGTTGAAAACAGATCCAGCACGCACAGATACGGAGAGCCAACTGCAGTTCTGTGCACACCGCGCTCCCAGACATAACATCCTCCCCCGACTCTTATGTCACTAAATCATAGCCTCCCAATCTCCTTAACACTCAACCCCACTGTTTCTTTTCGCACAAATCCTTCCTCCTTCCCCTCGCCACCGGTCTACATTGAGCGTCTGTCCCTTCCCTGGTGTTTAGACTCACAGGCCCCTGCAGCTCTCCCTCAGCACCCCTGCCCCTTCGCACCGGGTGAAGTCTCATGTAATTTTGTATTCCTGGACATACTGTAAGGAAGTGTTTTTCAAACATATTAAAAATCACAATCCAGCCAGGCGCAGTGGCTCACGCCTGTATTTCTAGCACTCTGAGAGGCCAAGGCAGGAGGGTCACTTTAGCTCAGGAGTTCGAGACCAGCTGGAGCAAGAGTGAGACCCTTGTCTCTGCAAGATATAGAAAAAGTAGCCACGTGTGGAGGCTCGCACCTGTAGCCCCAGCTACTTGGGAGGCTGAGGCAGGAGGATCGCTTGAGCCCAGGAGTTTGAGGTTGCGCGAGCTACAATGACACTACTGCACTCTACCCGGGGTGACAGAGCAAGACTCTGTTTCCAAAAAAAAAAAAAAAAAATCACAATCCTCAACAAGGAAAACATTTTTATATCATGCCTTATTATGAATTTACACTTGGTTGAAACAAAGTTTCAATAAATAATACTTTACTCTTATGAATGGGATGCATTCTGATACTTTTTTTTCCTATCCTGTTTTCTTCTACTCTACCTGAGTGAATTTTATTCTATTCCACTAGAAAAAGAAAAGTTGGTCTATATTAATTTTACTGTTTATTAATGGAACACTATTGTAGTTTATAAAATCTGCAATAAAGTCTTTGTGGACAGGAACTATACCACAGAGCTTTACATGTTACAGGCTCAGTAGATATTTATTTAATTAAGGAGCTGTCTCTCCTAATGAGTATGAAAAACAGACACATGATAGGGAACCCGGCTGCCCTAGGCTGGTTGAATAGGTTTTCCTATAATCCCCTAGACTGAAGAAATTCCCAACGAGGGATGAGGGTGTGACTCCCAGGGGGACATAAATAATCTCTGGAGGAAGGTAGGACTATGGGGTGAGTGGCCAGTGCAGTCTGAGCAAACATATTTAATATTATAATGTTATATTTGGAATACAAAACTACCTATTGTTTTTGTAATACAAAATTAAAGGAGAGTGGTGAGAAAGAGGCTAGGGAAATCTGAATGCAAACCCGAGTGCCAACTGCATACTTAAACTGCCCTCACGTGGGGTAGGGGAATTGCACCAGACCAAGAATCAGGGGCAGCGAATCGGCCATGACTTTGGGGCACTGTGCCTGTATCTCTGAGCACTGCTGTGAGGCCCCCCACTTGGAGAGTCTGACACTCCAAAGAGCCTTCAGGAGCAAACTGTTAAGCAAAATCACGGTGTTTTACTCTTTCTGGCTCTGTCTGTCATAGCAGAGAATTCCAGAACTCCCCCTCCATTTGAGACCCTTCTGAGTCTTGCCACTTGTAGTGTTTTAAATTCCAGAAATACTACTGTGTGAATCACGGGATTTCAACACTGAAAGAGGTTTTAAAGTTCATCTAATCTAACTAATTTTATTAAAGAGGAAATGAAGAAATGAAATTGAGTTGCTCAAGATGACACAGTTACTAAACGGTGCAACTGAAAACAAAAATTCCACTCCCCAAACTCCAGTCTAATGCTTGTTGCAAGACTGTCTACAGCTACGAGGGGGTGAAGTGAACATTTTAACCTCTCTTTAGCCACTGCATTAGATATTTGGGGCAGACATTTGCATCCCCACGTCCAATTCAGAATAAAGGCATTAGAAGTCACTTTATGCAGTTACTTCTTCTTTTTTTTATTTTTTTATTTTAGAGACAGGGTCTCACTCTGTCACCTAGGCTGGGAATGCAGTGCTGCCATCATAGCTCACTGTAACCTCAAACTCCTGGCCTGCAGTGATCCTCTCACCTTGGCCTCCCAAAGTGCTACAGGCATGAACCACTGCACCCAGCCTTATGTAGTTACTTCTTTTAGAAATGGGAAAACCGAAGACAAGATCTCACTGGAGAAAGAGCCAACAGGCTCCTTCCTTTGGTCTTTCTTTTCTTCTTTTATTTATTCAACCGAAAACTACTGAGCATCTACTATGTGCTGAGTATTGCCCCAGATGCCACAGGACAGAGATGAAAGACTTGGTTTCTGACATCAGGAAAGGCATGGTGTAAGAAGGGAAGCCAGGAACACAGAAGGTCGTCCTCTGAGGATACGTTTAAGGGGCAGGGAGTGCCAGGGAAGCAGCGGGACAGAGGAGGGCTACTCAGGTTAGTCTGGGGGGCACTGGTGTGTTTGCTGACATGTTTGGGTAGGTTGATCCTTACAGATCACCCAACGGACATTCCGTCACTGCTTCATTGATTCACTGAATAAACATTACTGGAAACCTCTGATGGGTGCACAGATTTGGAGATTAATACAATAGGGATAATTAGGAGAGTGGAGGGAAGAATTACACAGATTATTACATGATGCTTTAAATGCTTCGATAGTTTAGGGAGGGGATCCCAGGTAGTGGGTAGCATGGGAGCAAAGGAGGAGAGATCAAGAACAGTATGATGGAAAAAATACAGGCAGTTCATGTGGCTGGAGCAAAGACTGTCAAACAGGGCACGCGAGGGAGGGGTCCAGAGATGCTGGCAGGGGCCGGATCCTGGAAGCATTCAAAGGCTGTTGTGGGGAGTTGGACCTTATAACCATTAATCCAATGATGATGACCTGAGAGCAAGCCAGTTTCACCTACCCTAAGTTATTACTAGTTTAAGTGACTTTACCATCTAAACACAGGATTTTGCAAGTATGTCTGAGTCTTTAGTGGAGGATTCCCTGGAGCAGAAAAGAGCTCTAAGGAATGGTACAAGTGATCTGTGCTTGCACCTGTCTCCCAGGTGGAAAGTCCACAGCAAGGAAGGAAAGGCTGCCGTGAAAGGAGTCCAGCTTGCTTCAGAGTGCCAAGGCCCCCATAGTAAGTCCACCATCCTTTAAGGCTTCACTCAACTCCACTGCCTCCTCCCGAGTGACCCTCTCTTTCTATGAACTCCGAAAGCAAGGCACCTCTAGAGCTGAAGGGCCCTTACATATCCGTCAGTCCAGCTGCTTCCTGATACAGAAGAGCAGACTGTCCCCTGGGCAGTTGGGCACCCAGCTCTGGGGCTCTGCGGGAGACTGGCACAGAGATATCAATGTGGGAGACTAAGGCTGTGAATGAGGCGGAGGCTGCCCAGGGAGCACACGGAGCATCCTATCCCAATCTGATCGCGTTAGTTAAACCCTGCCTGGCAGTCCTCATTCGCCGAGTTCTCGGCCTGCCCTTGATGATCCAGGCACCACTTATTTTCCACCCACCTTGCCAGCCACACCCTGAGCACGGCCTCCATGGCCTTCTGCGCCTTCTGTTAATGCCATGGTCACTCCCAGCCCAGGCCTCCGTACCTGCTGCTTCCTCTGCTCAGAGTGTTCTTCTCCTGCCTTTCCTGATGACTTCCTACTCATCCAACGGGCCCCGACCTAAAAGTTACTTTCTCAGAGAGGATTCTAATTTAAAACAGCTTCCCATGATATTCACGCAGGCCCTTATACTTTCACAACACAATACTTATTGTAATTGCAATTAAATAATAATGGATTCCACCCACCCCCAACCATAACCCCTACTCTTCACCACCGCATCTCTCTGTGTCTTGCATATTGTAGGCACTCTACAAATATTTGTGGGTTTCATTTCTGCAGAATGAAACCTGGTTTTATTCTAGTGACAAAGAATACAATAGCCATAGCCAGGTAGAGCGACAAGAACCTCAACTGACAAGATCTCCTGCAAGAAAGCTGGGCCACAATGACTTAAACCAGCTCTACTGCAAGGACTGCCTGTTTTTACAGCATCTATATCCATAGCCTCTCATTTGAACCACTGGACCACTGTGAAAATTTAGGTTTGAGAGGTGGATATTTTAAATCTATTCTAGTTCTCCAGGGAGCTCTATTTAAATTTAACCAGAGTTTTCTATTTCTGCAAAGAATAAAGCATCTATATTAACACAGTCTTGATTCTTAAAATTTAACATTTTTAGTGCATTTGCGTGTGATAGAACATAATAATAGTCCTCCTTCGCCCCATCTCCAGGTAGCCTATGCTCCCAATCAGTTCCTAGAGGAGGACTTTGGCCTGTGGCCACAAACACCAATTTTCAACATTCAAGGGAAGCTTGGTCAAGTCCAAGTCTCAGACAAAGGTGTTGTAAGAAGGCCTCTTACTACGGGATCTGTAAGTTCCCTGTAAGGTCGGTTTTTTTTCTTGCCACCTGATGTGGTGGGTATGTGTGTTGATTCTGGAAGCCTCCACTCTCATTACAACATTGATCATAATAATTACCCTAACAGAGTACTTTCTATGTGTCTGGTATTATTTTAAGCACTTTACATGGATTCATTCACTCAGTTCTTCCAACAATCCTATGAAGAAGTTAGTGCTTTAACACATTAACTACCATGTAAGTTGTATTTAACTCACACTAGTTTTGAGCATGGGGCCTTGCGAAGCAAAACGTGGGCAAAACCCCACAGTTGGTTCGTGAAAACCTTACTTGTTGATGTTCTTATTGTTACAATTAATATTGACAAATTAATTCTAAAAACATGGATTAAATGAATAAAAGTCAATAAATTTCATTTTTCATTAAGTTTCTCATTAACTTAGAAAGGATCATTTTGTTTTCGAAATTTTTATTCTATTTTTGTCATAAAATACTGTGGCCCCAAGGAAAACAAATTTTTTTTCTAGTATGGCAGTCAATGTGTTAATCTTCATTTCCAGATGAAACTGGAGAACAAGAGGTTAAGTAACATGCCCAAGTTACAGGGGCCAAGCGGTGGAGCCAGGATTCGAACCCAGGCTATCAGGTCCTAAGCAATGTGCACTCGCTGGACACAAATCCAATAAGGATGTCAGTTATTAATATCAGTCCTGCTCTGAGCATCCACAATACCTAGCCAATCCAACACAGAGAGCTGCCTACCCTCCTCCCTCCTTGAGCAATGAGGAAGGCACCTGATAAGTTCTGCAGCAGCGCTGGTCTCCCCTCCCATCTGTCTGGAATCAGTCCTGAACATCTGATGATCCTGAAGCCCATACTACACAGGGCGCATGGTATACAATCCATTTTCCCAGGAGAGTGGACAACAGTTTCTGACACAGACTCTTTCCAGGATAAGAGAGAGAATTTCAGGCGGAGGCTCTCTTCGAAATAATAACATCCTGAATTTGCATAATAAAAAAAGGTTTATAAATATCTTTGGTTATTTAATTAATTGTCACATTGGCGTTGTCATTCTCATCTTAGAGTTAAAAAATCTGAAGGTTCGGAGTAGTTGAGATGTTAAGTAACTTACCCAAAGTAACCTGCAAAAGTAAGGGGAAACTATTACTGTGCCCAAGTGCTAGGTATTCTGTTGAATAATTTATAATTGGTTATATCATTTAAACTTTAAAACAGTCTATTAAGATATGATTATTTTCTCTCACAATTAGCTTCAGAAAGGCTAAGTTTCTCTGTGACCATACAGTGAGTGAGCATAAAGCTGAGATGAGTACTGACATATGGCTATTACTATATTGGTAGAGTACACAAGTTTATAAAATGTTTTAAAAGAATTGAAGTTTTCATAGTAATTCTGGGAATAGATGAGAAAGAGATTTTTGGACCCATTCTACAGCTGTAGAAACTGAGGCTCATTCGGGTTAAATGATTTGCTTCGGCTTGATAACAATATCCCACATGGCCCCATGTTCCCAGCCAATGTAGAGGGAAGATGCTTATCAGGGAGCTGCATTTATCCCAGAGGCACCACATTAGTGGCAGGTGATACTGTATCAATAAGAGGCTAACAGGAAACAGAAATTGCTACAGTATTTAGAAGAGAGGAACCTTGATGCAAGGAATTGGTTACACAGGTAATAAAGGGGCTGAGGTGCCAAAAAGGAGACAGAGAGGCGACCTAGAGGTTAATAAGCACCCTAGGAGAGACGGAGGAAGGATTACCTGTTACTTGAGATCAGATACCTGGGTCACCCAGTAGAAGCTAGAACCACGGTGGCCTGTGTAGCTGAAGCCACAGAGGAGAAGCTCGCAGTAGTATAGCTCTGACAGGGAGGGGAAGAAGGGCAGGGAGGAATGCTCTGGTTTCTCCCTTTTTCCTATCTCCCGCCAGTGCCTGCCACTGGGCACACTTTGCCGGGAGCCAGGTGACACAGCCTGGGAAACAGCTGGCAGGGGCCAGCTCCCACGCCACACTGAGACAGATGGCAGAACAGGGAAGGGCTGAGACAGGAATCCGAGGGCACCAGGCCACAGATCAGCCCAGACCCTCTTCCTGCATTTGCCATTAACCTAAAAGACTAATGAGCCCCAGTTCCGCTGCAGAAAGGAAAGCTCTCTGGGAGCTGTGGGTAAAGTGTGGATTCTTAATGCGCTACGACCAACAGGAACCCTCCTCAGGGTAGGTCCACAGACGGCATCCCTGCGGAGCTCACAAACATTTCAGCCAGCTGCCAACAGTGGAAACCGACATAGTCACCTTAATGAAAACCACAGCCTCCCGCAGCACTCCCTGTTCTTCACTCCTCTCTCTGCTTGCGTTCTTCACTGCACTGATCACCGCCTGACCCGCGATAGTCTACTGACTTGTTCACCAGCCACTAAACACAAGATACACGAGGGCAGGGATTTTTCCTGCTTTTCTTCACTCTTTATCCCCAAAGCCTAGGAGAGTGCCTGGCACACAGCTGGCACTCAAAAAACGGTTGTTGAATTAATTAATTTTAAATCAGGAGATTTTACATGAAGAATCTGGATATCTGATTTTCCTTCAAAATTGGGAAACATTGGTTCACATCACTGCTCAGCAACACTGGCTGGAGTGGCCCTGAGTAGACGGGGACCTGCGTGCTCTCTCTGATTGCCTCAGTCCCCACCCGGCCTTAGAGTCCAAAACAGTCAGCTTCGCTCATTTCCATCACCTGCCTGGCTGCTGTAGGCATTCGGATGTGTCACCTTTTATGGGGCTAAACTGCTCATTCTCCATAGAACCAGCAAAACTGAGATGGGAACGGCTTCTCTAGCTGCCTGAAGCGTCTAGCTGATGGCTTTTGTGTGATGGTCCTTGTACTAGGTATTAGAACTTAGCCTTCAAGCAACACAGTCCTTTAACAAGCGGGGCGCCATGTTGGGAGCTCCATATACAGTGGCAGTGCACAAAGTACCTGTCTGCAAGGAGATTACTATCTGGCAGCAGACTCCTTGTTTTCAGGGGTGCAGTCCAATTTGCCCATGTCCGTACTGATGTAAATTTGGGAGAATACGGCAATTATGCTGTCCTTACTCATTCCGTATTCTAGGTACCCAACACCAGCAGATCTCTCGGCCAAAAGCAATGGTACAGCTCTGGGCCTCTGTGTACACGATTCTGTTGTGTGCACTCCTACACATCCTCAAGGCCCAGCTCAAGACTCCTGTGAAGGCCTCACCATGGTCCCCTGAAAAAATTGACAGACCCTTCCCCTGCACTGCCTGCCTGGCACATTTATATCTATACAGCACAGATCTTGCTTTTTATACAGTAGACCCCCTATCCTCGGGCATACATTCCAAGATCCCCAGTGGATTCCTGAAACCAAGATAATACCTGAAACTCTGTATATACTACATTTTCCCCATGCCTATGTTAAAGTTTAATTTATGAATTAGGCACAGTAAGAGGTTAACAACGATAACTAATAACAAAATAGAACAATTATAGCAATTGTTATGCTTCGGGGCTATTATGTAAAATAAGGGTTATTTGAACACAAACACTGCAAACCATGGCAGTTCAATAACCCAGCTGGCTACTGAACGACTAAGTGGGGGTCGGGGGAGAGCATATACAGCGTGGATGAGCAGGACAAAGGGTGGATTCAGGTCCCAGGTGGCGAGATTTCATCACGTTTCTCAGAACGGCCCAAAGTTGAAAACCTAGAGATTGTTTATTTCTAGAATCTTCCGTGTAATAGTTTTGGAGGCAGTTGACCTCTGGTAACTGAAACTGCAGATAAGAGGGAGGATTGCTGTATTTAGTTCTCCATTGCTGGGGAGTTTCTTGCCAACGAGGCCTTTGTCAGTCATTTCTGCCCCCAATGTCTCTCAAAACCCAAAAGTGTTCAGAACGTTTCAGTGAATGACCGCATTCAACAGGCAGTGCCCAACTCGCCAGGCTGGGCGTCTCCCCACAAATCACCCTCTGCTCTTTGTCCCCCTCCTCCCAGCTGTGCCCTTTGGCCTGTTGCACGGGACCTCTCACTGCCCTCCTCCCCAGCCCGGGCGCTAGGCGGCAAACGGTCGCGCCCACGGCAGAGACCAGGACGCACAGCGCGGGGCACATTCGCGACCCGCCTGTCGCTCAGAGCCCCCTCCAGCCCCGACCTGGATGGGGGTGGGGCGCAGCCGTCCTTCAGGTCCTCGGCAGCCCTACGGGCCTACCTTGTCCCCTTTGCTCAGGACCTGCCAAGGCCACGTCTCTACGCCCCCGAACAGCGAGTTCCCGATCATGCCCAACATGTTGTCGCCGTCGCGCTCCGGACGCAGTGGCTGCAGGGCGGGCGCTCCTCCGGCTCCGCCCAGCGGCGCTGCGCTCGGGAGGCGCGGGGAGGCGGGCCGGGAACCGGCCGGGAGCGACGGGACCCGCAGAGGGGCTGCGTTCCGCCTCCTCCGGGCGCCCGCGGGGATCCGGCGAGGCAGCCGGGCTGCGGGCACCCGGCCGTCCCCTCCGTCGGCCCCTCCTCTTATACTGAGTCCCGCGAAATCTCTGGGGACCTGGAAACAGATTCTCGACGGGACAGGATTTAGCCCCCGGCGGGGGGGAGCTTCCTAGGACCTTCCCCCAGACCTCTGCCTGCCCTCCGCCGCGGCCTCTCCCAGGTACCTGGGCTCCAAACTTCGAGCCTCCGGATTCTTCCCGTGCTTTTCCAGGCCCCCACCTGAAGGCTCTGTCCCTGTCCCGCAGGTGCTGCGGCGGCCGAGTTCAGGGTCCTCGTAGCCCTGCCTCCGCGCCCCACCTCCCGCCGCATCTCCACGCACGGAGGCCTTGGTTTACCCCCCACCCCTCACCCGTTACCTCCCATGGAAAAGCATCTTAACTAATCTCCTGCTTACCACTTTCTTTCCTACCATCCGTTTTAATCACAGGTTCCACGTTACTTCCCTAAAGCACGGCTTTGCTCATTCACTCCTCCTATTCAAAAACCTAATCAATTTTATCACCACCTATTGAGTTGAGTGCCTGCCTGCTCCCTGGCAAGTATCAATATTTGTAAAATATTATCTCCACTCCTCACACCGACTAAAAGAAATATTCCGTAGCCATTTTACAAAGGAGGAAACTGATGCCCAAGATAATTAAATAACTTTACCAAAGTCAACACCACTATGCACCTTGGTCAGGATTTGAACCCGTGTCTCTGGCATCAATGCCCATAATGCTCTGATTGTACTCTGGGTCCCTGGCCTTTACAGACCTACACATAACGTCTACATGTGACACTACTTACAGAGATATGTGCCTGCCTCTGTGCCACACTGGTCTCTCCACTAGGGCAGCTTCCCCATCAGACTCATCCCTTGAAATTTTTTTTTTTGGAGACAGGGACTCTGTCATGCTGGCTAGAGTGCAGCGGTGTCCTCATAGCTCACTGCAACCTCAAACTCCTGGGCTCAAGAGATCCTCCTGTCTCTGCCTCCCAAGCTGCTGGGACTACAGGCCTGGGCCTCCACACCCAGCTGATGTTTTTTTCATTTTTTTGTAGAGATGGGGGTCTGGCTATGTTGCCCTTGCCCAGGCTGGTCTCAGACTCCTGGCCTGAGCAATCCCCCCCCCCCCCCCCGCGTTGGTCTTCCAAAGCCCTGGGATTACAGGTGTGAGTCACCACTGTGGCCAACCCTTGAAATTAGACTTCTCTGAAAGTGTACCTCAAACACTGTGTCCCATGAACACCCTATGGTCCTTCTGTCTGAACTCACTTATTTTGTTTGTGCTAATATTCTGCCTATATGAGGACTGTTTATGTACTTTTTACTTATTGGTTATATTGTCATTTGAAATTGTTAATTTGTTAGTCTAATTGTGGAGGCTTCTCAAACCTGCACTTAGGGACCTCCTACTGTGCTGTCATCCTGAGAAAGGGGAAGTTGAGCCTGAGCCAGGCAGTGGCAATCAATAATAATAGTACTGATGACCTCTAGTTTTGTAGTAACAGATAGTGACTTTATTAACCACCGACAAAAAGATTTGCTTTTTAACAAATATTTGTTCATTGCTATAAAATAAATTCCCATTTAATTATTTCATATTTCCTTTTCTCTAAAATGCTATTGATTTTAAGAGGCACTGTTATTAATATCTGTGCCACCAAGAAAGAAGACAAATGCTACCAGGTAAACGATGACGTTTCCAATTGATTTTAAATGCATCCAGAGACAGTAAAATGCGAAATAGCATGCAGCTTGCAATTCATAAGGGATTGTTACATGGCTTTCTAACAGTCCCTGAGTATTTTTTCTGCCCATGGCCATGTCTCTTTTATTACAAACTTACCTTTGAAAGGGCAAAAATCTATTTTTCTTTAGCTTTTCCCTCACTAGCCACACACAGGGGTAGCTTAATAAGCGCGTAATGACTAACACAATTATTCTTTATGTTGACTCTAATCGTCTATTTTAGTTACTAAGCCAGATACAGCGAAACGTGGCCTGTGACTCAGCACGGTCACAGAGCAAAAGCATTTGGAAATCAGAAGACATCGAGTCAGAAGATCTGGATTCCGATCTGGCTCCGTCCTACTAGTGTGACTAGCATCTCTTCTGCAAATTTCCTAAACCCTGCAGAACTTAGTTTCTGTGTCTGAAATGCTGGCGTAATAATGCCACCTCACGGTGCTGTCGGGAGCACTGAAGGTGCTCAGGCTGTGAAAAGCACTGTGTACACTGTTAAGGGCTGGACTGTCCCCGCCCCATGGTCAGGTTTGTTCTGCTATCAAGAAGTGAACATTGTTCCTTCAAGAGCACTACATGAACACATCATTTTAAAGTCCAGAACATTAGGTGTTTATCTGAAGACTTTGATATGTTTTGAGATACTTTCCTTTGCAATTTCTTATATAGGTATTGTGATTGAATAACATTGAGTGTGTGTGCGCGCACTACAGGCAAAAGGTATTGTATGTGTTGTTAATGCAGTGGTTTTAAGAATAAAATGTTATGATGAAGCAGAATTTGATGGCAGAGAGATATAATAACTTACACTCATCCGGGGCTCGATATGAGCCCGTAAGTGTCATAAATGCTCTGGTTGATCTCATTTAACCTTTACAATTACCTTGAGAGAAAGGTAACTATTATTTCCCGAAGGTTGCAGATTAGGAAATTGAGACATAGAGGAGCTGGGTAATCTATCCAAGATCAGACAGCTAGTCATGGTGACAGGAGGGTTTGAGGAAGGCACTGTAGGGCCAGAACCCTGCGGCTCTTAATGCTAATCTCAGCACCTAGGGAGGTAGAGTCGGAAGTGTGAGCTCAAACAAACTCCACCAAAATGCTCCAGAGAGTGGGAAAGGTGCCAGGGGATTTAACAGTTAATCAGAGCAATTACTACAACTGCTTGTCTTCGTTTCTGTTAGGTTTGTCCAGGTGGGAATCTGAAAAGTGTGTATAGGACAGAATGCAGTTAATGGAAAACTTAGGCTTGTAAAACAATAGTTGCAGGAGTCTGGAGAGTCCCCAGAGGCTGTAAATCTCACAGATAGCTGCAGGCAGCATTCCTTCCCCCCACTCCACCACCCCCGTAGGGACGAAGTTTATCCCTCCCTATCTCTCCTGATAAGGATGACACGGAGCTGAAGGATGATGTGACTGGGGCAGGGGTCCTGCGAGCTGGTTGTTTGAAAAAGAATTTATTACAAGTGGCTGTTCTGGCTCACTTACTTACTCCCCCCGGAGAAACCCTCTATAAAACCCAAGACTCTCCCCTCCCTCAGTGTGGACGCTTTTTCGCCTCTACCCACCTGCACCCAGATGCTCAAAATAAACAGCATTTTGCTACACATGAAACTTCGTGTGTCTCTCTCTCAGCTCTGGACCTAACAGTTTCCCTGGAAATGATACTCAGGAAGAGAACTAAGTCAGGAGTTGGAGTCAGGGGAAGAGAGTTTGATATTTACAGCAGATGAACCAGCTCAAAATAGGAAGCTTTATGGGAGGAACATTTATAAACAGAGTTTAACTAGCCCAAGAATGAAGTATTGGATATAGTAATATTTATATGTAAAGTAGGATGAGGCGGAATTCTACCAACTAAGCTGTGTGCATGCTGTCTACTAAAAATTTGCAAGGGGAAGAAAGCAAGACCAGGAGCAATGGGAAGAGAGGCTGGTGAGGGGAGTGTTGTAAGGAGAGAGAGAAAATTCAGCTGTTGAGGAGAGAGGACTGTTTTGGGGAAAGACTTTAAAGGGAAGTTTTCCTTTGTGATATATAAGATGATTCTTCCATCTCTGCAGGACATTTCATTAAACTAAGATACTTCCTTGAGTCCGAAGGGTTTTGTGTGTGACCAGGGTTGAGACTGGCCTTAAGAGGAGATGAGAGGCCAGGCACGGTGTCTCATGCCTGTAATCCTAGCACTTTGGGAGGCTGAGGAGGGAGGATCGCTTGAGTTCAGGAGTTTGAAACCAGCCTGCCCAAGAGTGAGACCCTGTCTCTACTAAAAAGAGAAAAGTTGGCTGGGCTTTGTGGTGGATGCCTGTAATCCCAGCTACTAGGGAGGCTGAGGCAGGAGGATCACTCAAGCCCAAGAGTTGGAGGTTGCAGTGAGCTATGATGATACCACTGCACTCTACTCAGGGACAAAGTGAAACTCTCTCTCAAGGGAAAAAAAAAAAAGAAATGAGATGAACAAAGAGGGTTCAATTACTTTGGAGTTACATTTGGTTGATCTTGATTTTTACCTTTATTCTTCCCTCGAATTTGTTGGGGCTCAGAAAATGAGTCCCCAAACTATGAGGCTTTGGCATGCTGAGTCCTTTGAACCGAAGGACACTGGAAGGGCCTCAGAAGCTAAGTCTCTTTCTGCCTTTCTCCTGCCCTCCTTCCTCCCTATTGCAGGCCATGGAAACTAGAATTCCTCTTCCCCAAGGCAGGTCACGGAAACCAGAACCCCTCTCCCCAAAAGCCAGGGGTAAAACCTAGAAACATTACTCTGTCCTGCCCCCGCCTTTCTGTGTAAGAATTGGTCAGAAAGAAATCCCTGGCCTACCTTGTCTGATGGTAGATCATAAGACCTCATTCCAGAAGGGATTTTGCCTTATACCTGGGGAGGGGGGAAGGCCACATGCAGAGGCGAAGAAGAATCACAAAAGACAAGCCTTTCGGCATTTCCTCACTCAGCTGTCACCATTAGATCATTCCCTTTCTGTCCAGCTGCATTTCTACGTGGCTGTCCACTCTTCATCCAATCTAAGCATAAACATGGACAGTTTTCCCTTGGGTCTTTGGGCCTTCAATTCTAAACACTCCCATGTCAGGTAAAATCTTGATTAAATAAACGTTACGCTTTTCTCTTGTTAACTGGCTTTTGTTATAGGAGTGTCAGCCGCGACCCTTATGATGGGTGAGGAAAAGCATCACAGCTTTTCTGTCCCTGCAAGCTGAAGCTCAAAAACACACTTTACGTTGAGGGTGTGCCATTTCAGACAGTCCCCAAAGAGGACTGAGTCACAGAACCTTGTCGTGCCATTGTCGTACCTTATTGCAGTCAGGTGTTACAGAAAAGATTATTCCTAACACTTACTAAGGACTTTAGCAATCAGGGAGGTTGGCTTTATTCAAGGGGAAACTATAATGATAGGTGTAGGGGCCACTGCGGTGAGGTCTAGTGGTGGGGGCAAGATTGGGCTTGACCCTGAAAACAACAAGGAAAAGTGGAGACTTAAAGCCAAGGAGCACAGGTCAGAGGGCAGAAAATTACTAAGAGAAAACATTCTGGCTAAACTGCCCCAGCAGGATTCTTGCTGAGGACAGGCAGGCGATGAGGGGTGGTGGGGGCTGAGGAACCTGATTAGATATCAAGGGTGATCAGATATGGGGGGGGATGCTGGCTAAACTGACTTAGCAGGATTCTTGCTAAAATTGGACAATGCTGAGATGAACACAGAAGCCCCAAAGTCAGGGCCTAGAACAGAAGAGAGTTCAGAACAGCCTGAGCAGAATTTGGTCAATAAGAGGAACTTTGTCTTTCTGAGCCACTTCCCCCTTTGGCTTCCCCTCCTTGCAGAATGAGTTTTCATTTATGGTTTTGAAAATTGCTCACATGTTTAAAAATTGGCATATGGGCATGCTTGTCGGGTGGTACAAAGGCAATTTAAGTAACCAAAGCATTTGTACCAGCGTAATACTCTGAAATAAAAAAAAAAATTGGCATGTTGCTTAAATATATCTGTTTTGGTGAATTTGCTAACAATACCACTAATAACATCCATGCAATGAATATAGCTCCTAACATCTCCAGAGTCTTTACTAAGTGACAATAACTTAATTATTCCTGAAAGATAAAGTCATTCTTAATGTGCCAGTAAACCAAGTTTTTGAGCCTTAAAAACTGAGGCTGAGAACTAGGCTCAAGACCATGGTGTCTCAGAGGAAAAAGGAAGGTTGGGAGAAATAGGTATGAAAGTGTTCAACATCTTTCGCTCATCATCGGCACTTTGGAAGTGATGAAATTGCCCAGGTAGAGCAGGTAGAGTAAGAAAAGAGAGTCCAGGACAGGACAGTGAGGAACAGCAATGTTCAAGAGGACAGGCAGTGGGAGTCAGCTGCCCCAAGGAGAAGGAGGATGAGTGTGATACAGGCAGGGGAGCCATGGACCCAGGAAACCAAGAGAAGAGCATTCCACGGGGTGCTGGGTGGTGTCGGATGCTGCCAAGCATTCGAGTGAGAGAGAGAGACTGGGAAGCGTCTGTTGGATTTAGTAACAAGAATGCCTCTGACCTTGGTGAGAACAGTTACCATGCAGGTTGTGGGGTGCAGAAAGCCTGTGATGAGTGAGTGAGGAATGAATGGATGGAAAAGGAGCAGAGACAACACAGTTTGGTTGGTAAAAGGAGAAAAGAAATATACACACAACAGTTAAGTGGGGAGGGCGATCAACATACGTTTTGTCAAGGGAAAAGAAGCCAAACTCCGTAAAATAATTTTAAAAGAGGTTTATTCTGAGCCAACTTTGAGGACCACGGCCCAGAGCCACTACACCCAAGAAGCCTTGAGCAAGTGGACTCAGCTGTGGGTGGGGTACAGTTTGGTTTTATACATTTCAGGGAGACAGGGGTTAGAGGTAAAGTCATAAATCCATACATGGAAGGCTTCCATTGGTTCAGCCGGCAAAGGTGGGGCATCTCAAAGGCGAGGGGGGAGTGGCTTACAGGTTGCAGGTGGGTTTAAAGACTCTCTGACTTAAATTGGTTAAAGAAATGAAGCTTTGTCTAAGGGCTTGGAATGTTTTAATTAAGATAAGGAAGTCTGTTAATCAGAGACAAGCTACAGGCCATATATCTGTTGTGTAATTGAGGACCTGTGGTTGTCTCATAGCCTTGGGCCTGTTAATGAGTTACAGAGGACCTCTACAAGGGAGGGGGGCATGATGAGGCGTGTCTCACCTCCCTTCTCATGGCCAGCAAACTAGTTTCAGGGTATCCCCTTAGCCAGCCAGTGGGGATTAGCTTTAAGATTTTATTTTATTTCTTAATTCCCCGCTTTGGTCAAGATCTGCCAGAAGCAGCATTTATGTCTAAACTCTTACTGTGTTCAATCCATTGCCGGGGTGGTGCACTACCTGCCCGGTTCATCCAGGCCCTCGGTGGGACCCTTGTGGCCAAGAGGACTGAAGAGCCAAAAGAGCTTCCAGTCAATTAAATGTTTTAGGCCAGACGGGACAGGAAGTGAACAGGCACTCATCAACCCTTTAAATCCTTTGAGGCAACATTAAGAGTAAAAACCAAAATATCAAAGACAACCCTCTTGCCGGGTGCGGTGGCTCACACCTATAATCCTAACACTCTGGGAGGCCGAGGCAGGTGGATCGTTCAAGGCCAGGAGTTCGAGATCAGTCTGAACAAGAGTGAGACCCCATCTCTACTAAAAAATAGAAAGAAATGATCTGGACAACTAAAAAAAAAAATATATATATATATATATAAGAAATTAGGCGGGTGGCACGTCCTTGTAGTCCCAGATACTTGGGAGGCTGAGGCAGGAGGATCGCTTGAGCCCAGGAGTTTGAGAGGTTGCTGTGAGTTAGGCTGATGCCACGGCACTCATTCTAGCCAGGGCAACAGAGCCAGACTCTGTCTCAAAAAAAAAAGACAAGGCTTCAAAATTAATTTATCTATAGGTGTCAAGCTACTATATTCTTGGGTTTAGTTGCAGACTTGTAGCAAACAAAACCATTTAATCTAAGGAATTTAGAGACTTTAATTGTGTCACAATATTTTATTCTCTTTTGTAATTCGTACTAAGGTGGCTGATAAATTACTTTTTATATCTCATTTTGCATAAACCCCATTACTGAGAACAATTATACTCAGGAAGCTCTAAGTCTATGGGAAGCAGAAAATCTTTAATGATCAGGATGGATATCTGTACCATGTGGCCTGGAAAGGCGAAAGCTCTCATTTAGTATTTGTTTAGGCTTCTGTGTGCCCCTCCTTGATCTGGAGGGTCTAAACTAATTCTGTCCCTTGAGTTGGCCCTTACAATCCCACGCACCCCCTCTTTCTCTGTAGTCTCTGGGCCTAGGGGGAGGATCTTTGCAGCCTAGTTAACAGGGAGTTGGCAGTGAATAACAGGTTGGGCCCAGTGGGATTCAATAGTTTTAAAACCTGGAGATGTTTTTTATCCACTCATCTGTTGATGAACATTTAGGTTGATTCCATATCTTGGCTATTGTAAATAATACTGCAATGAGCATGGGAGTGCAGATATCTAAATATATTGATTTCATTTCCTTTGAATATATACCCAGTAGTGGGATTGGTGGATCATATGGTAGTTACATTTTTAATTTTTTGAGGAACCTCCATAGTGTTTTCCATAGTGGTTGTACCAATTTGCATTCCCACCATAAGTGTACAAATATTTCCTTTTTTCCACATCCTTGCCAACACTTACCTTTTGTCGTTTTGATAATAGCCATTCTATTAGGTATGAGGTGATATCTCACTGTGGTTTTAATTTACATTTCCCTGATGATTAATGAAGTTGAGCATTTTCTCATAGATCTGTTGTCCATTTGTGCCTTCCTTTGAGAAATGTCTATTTGGATCCTTTGCCCCTTTTTAAATCAGGTTATTTGTTTTATTGCTATTGAGTTGTTTGAGTTCCTTATGTATTTGGGGCATTAATCCCTTATCAGATGTTTAGTTTGCAAATATTTCCTCCCATTCTGTAGGTTATTTCTTCATTCTGTTGATTGTTTTCTTTGCTGTGCAGAAGCCTTTTAGTTTGGTGTAATCCATTTGTCTAGTTTTGTCTTTGTTGCCTGCCCTTCCAGTAAGCATTTCTCACCCAGGACAGGCCTCCTACCAGCAGGTCTGTCTGTGGACGTGCTCCTCCCTTTAGTAGAGACCCACTCCTTGTCCACAGTGATGTTCTTTTCCTCTGCCTCCTATCAGAACACAGGGTAAAATCAGTACCAGAGATATTTACTCACCAAGGAATTGTTTCCTTTCTTCTTTCTTTCTAAATTATAAAATTAAAGATCAGCTTCTTGGGCCGGGCGCGGTGGCTCACACTTGTAATCCTAGCACTCTGGGAGGCCGAGGTGCGCGGATCGTTCTGAGCTCAGGAGTTCGAGACCAGTCTGAGCAAGAGCGAGACCCCATCTCTACCAAAAATAGAAAGAAATTAATTGGACAGCTAAAAATATATATAGAAAAAATTAGCCGGGCACGGTGGCTCATGCCTGTAGTCCCAGCTACTCGGGAGGCTGAGACAGTAGGATTGCTTGAGCCCAGGAGTTTGAGGTTGCTGTGAGCTAGGCTGACGCCATGGCACTCGCCCCAGGCAAGAGAGTGCGACT
>CAUYSK010011916.1:0-33653 GCA_963575035.1 Avahi laniger | reverse complement strand
GGGGACACCAACAGGTAACTTATACTGTTCAAAGTTTGAATGATTTATTTTCTGTATATAATGAAGCAGACTTAAGATTATGGACATAAATTTGCATCCAAGTTTGCTTCCTTGAGAAGGAGAAGATGTGTCAGGTACCCCTTGTAATTGTTTCTCATTCTGGCTAGTGCCAGCGTGGGAACATGTGCCTTTGCAGAAACAAAACGGTATGTATTTCTAGGAAGTGCAGCATTCACGTCCCGTGGGGGCATGAATGCACACCATGCTTTGGTTTCTTGGCTTTAGCATCAGTGCGGCCCTTGCCAACCTCTTTGCTGTGATCTGGGTCTGTCATAGACTTAGAAACACACCACAAAAGGTGGTCAAATTTAGCAAGAAAAGGGTTAGCAAAGCCCTTTAAAAACTGGCAAGCCTTCTAAAACATTGTAAAAAAATTATGCAAAAATATCATAATGCTTTAAAATGTATCTAAATATTTTCTAGCATAAGCACCATCTAATCAGAATGAATTGAACTAGGAATCACCAACGGATCAAATAGTAAACATTTTAGGCTTTGCAGGCAATCATGTCTCTGTGAAGACTGCCCCCATCTGCCTTTGTAGAACAAAAGCCACCAGAGGTCAGACAATACATAAATGAATAGGTGTGGCTGTGTTGCCAATAAAACTTTAATTTATGAACACTGAAATTGGAGTAGCTTATAACTTTCACATGTCATGAAATAGTGTTCTTCTTTTGGTTTTTTTTTCTAAGCATCTAAAATGTAAAATCCATTCTTAGCTTGCAAGCCATACACAAAGAGAGGTTGGGCTTAATTTGCCTTTGGGCTGGTGCCTGGTTTAAATCACCAGTGCAGCAATATTAGTGTCTTTTGTGTCCTCTGGCTGTACATCAGCTTTGCTCTGCTTGGAAAAAGATAAAAACACAGAGCAGGGGGATCCCTGACTTGTATTATGGCAGAAAAGGACCCAGGGAGAGAGAAGTAGGAAAGGCCATGGGGGCTGACCTTGGGGCAGAAGGACTTCTCTGTCCCCTCTGCATGGATGAACCTTTCAGAAGCTCTAAAACTTTTTAGGCCCTGAGGCGGAATGTACAACAATTTTCTGCACCATCATCTGGCCCCTGGCAGGGCAGCCAGTATCTCGGGTGAACGATAGGTTCTATATGTGGGGCTGCTCTTATGGATGGGTCAGATGCTATAGAGCCCATAGGGAGGCTTACCCATGGTCCTTTAACCAGGGCCTCTCGAACTCTGTAAGTAGCCAATGTTTCAGTAATGAACTAATAATTACTGTATTTGCCAAAATTAAAAAAAATAATAATCCAAGTTGCCACTTACATTAAGAATCTTTATTTTCAAAGGAGTTAATATGTATGAAAGAAAAATTCAGCCCCAAGAATCCAAATCAGTTGTCCCTCCACAGCCTGCTCTGGCCTCTTAGGAAGGGTGAGGCAGAGTGGAGACACAGGGAGTGGGCTGCAGATATTTGAATCCACCTGCATGACAACAGACCCTGTCGGCCAAGGGCATGTACTCTCTCTGTTGCAAATTGGCCCCAAAAGAAGGTATATTATTATCATTATTATTATTATTATTTTGTACATCATTTTATACAATGTATGATTGTGAAAAAAAGTGTTTTTCTTAGAGGAGTTATCACACTCATTCCAGGATGGGTCTAAATACTGCCACTGTATTGCCAATGGGTGGTTCCCAGAAGCCTGGGCACCTACATTAGACCCACCTGTGGACCTTTAAAAAATACAGATTCTTTCCCTTGCTGTGTAGAAATTTTTAAATTTAATTAAGTCCCATTTTATTTACTTTTGTTGTTGTTGTATTTGATTATGTGTAAGACTCTTTAGAGTCTTAATCATAAATTCTTTGCCTAGGCTGATGGCAGAACAGTTTTCCCATGTTTTCTTCTAGAATTTTTAGGGTTTCAGGTCTTATATTTAAGTCTTTACTCCATCTTGAGTTAGTTTTTGAATATGGCAAGAGATAGGAATCCTGTTTCATTCTTCCGCATGTGGCTATCCAATTTCCCAGCACCATTTATCAGAAAGGGCATACTTTTTACCCAGTGTATGTTTTGTCTGCTTTGTTGAATATCAATTGGTTGTAGCTATATGGTTTTATTTCTGGGTTCTCTATTCTGTTCCATTGGTCTATGTCTCTACTTTTATACTAGTACTATACTGTTTTGATTACCATAGCCCCGAAGTATAATTTGAAGTCAGGTTATGTGATGCCTCCAGATTTGTTCTTTTTGCTTAAGATTTCTTTGATTATTCAGGCTCTTTTTTGGTTCCATATAAAGTTTAGGATTATTTTTTCTAGATCTGTGAAAAATGACATTGGTATTTTGATGAGAATTGCACTGAATCTATAAATCACTTTGGGCGGTATGAACATTTTATTAACAACCATGTTGATTCTTCCATGAGCATGGGATGTTTTTCCATTTGTTTGTGTCATCTATGATTTCTTTCATCAGTGTTTTGTAGTTCTCTTTGGAAAGATCCTTCACCTCCTTGGTTAAGTATATTCCTGGGTATTTTATTTTCTTTGTAGCCATTGTGAGTGGTATTGAGTTCTTGATTTGACTTTTAGCTTGACTGTTATTAGTATATATAATAGAAATGCTACTATAATATAAAGGGTGGGTACACAAAGTCATACAGGGGTATAAAAGACATTGGAAACTAAGAAAGGGGGAGAGTGGGAGGGAGGTGCGGGATAAAAAAAATTACCTATTAGGTATAATGCACACTATTTTGGTGACAGGCACACTAAAAGTCCTGACTTCATCATTATACAACTCATCCATGTAACAAAAACACTTGTTCCTCTTTAATGTTTTGAAATAAAGTAAATAAAAATAAAAATACAGATTCCTAAGGTTCACCCAGATTGCTTCAATTAAGTAGGTCTAGAGTGGTGCCAGCGGATATGTATTTGGGGAAACAAGATGATTCCAATATCAGCCAGGTTCAGAGCTCACTGTAGTCAACAGTGTAATCTACTTGGAGAGGGGATGAAGTATGGAAATGATAACTTAGGGTCTCCAAGGACATCACAGTGGCCAAGCACAGAATGAACTTCAAGGAAGATCAAGTGCTATATTTCTGTCTTTAGTAATATTGAATTACAAGTTCTTCAAAAATCTTGTGTTTGCTAAAACCTCTACAACCATGTGTCTGCCCTAGTGGTAGAACTATACTTTCCCAAAGTATATTCATTTATTCACAATTTTTTCCCCAAATATATCACTTTCTATTCACCTACCAAAAAAGCATTTGTTGAGCATAAACTATATGCACGACCACCCTTTGTGGCCTTCTCCTGTGAGCTCAGGTGCTACTCTCCACAGCCATGTTTTCATACCACCCAGCAAGAGTTCCCAACTACATTGCAGCGATGCTTCGTATTCCAAAGCTAGAAGCATGCAGCTTCCTCTGTCTGGATTGACTATCTCCTCCTCCATCTGCAAGTAACTCATACTCTCTGTTTCTCCCAAATCATGGACCTGTTGCATCCTCTGGGAAGGTCTCCCCAGCTTGCCAGTATCTTTTGCTGGGACCCCTGCAATAGGCTCTGACTGCTCTCTCTGCTACCTCCTGCCTTCCTCGGTGAAACCTTCCCAAGGCACCTGGAAGGACTTTGGAAAAATACAAATCAGGATCAATAACTCCCCTGCTTAAAACCCTATAAAACTTAAAGACTGTGGCCCAACTCACCACTGCAGCCTCTGCTCACCTGTCTACTGCCTACCTGTGTCTCCTCTGTCTTTTCTCCTCCACTCTTCCTAGCCCCCAGCTCTCCAATTCACCACCTGTGTTCCTGCCTTCCTAGGGATTTTGCACTTGCCTTCTCTCTGCCTGAACCCACTTTGCCCTGGTCCTGATGGGAGTGGCATTCCCATCACAGGTCCTCTGTGATTCCCTGCCCAACGCTGGGGACAGAGTGGTGGGCAATACAAAGTCCCTGCTCTGATCAAGTTGACACTCCAGGAGACAAAGACTGATAGTAAACAAGAAATATATAAAGGTAAGTAAGATTGATTTAGGTAATGGTAAGTTAAATTACAGTAAATTAAAACAAGATGATGTGAGAGAAATTTGTTCACCATTGCAGTGCCAGCACCTATAAACATGCTTGGAACATTGTAGACATTGAATAAGTTTTAGTAGAAAAAATGAATTCCCCTTCATGTGTGTGTATTCTTTCTTTATATTTAAACAAAATGGATCACAATTTATGTCCCATTCTTCCTTCTACTTTTTTCAGTTAGTAATATACACAGACCTACTCCATGGCTGTTTTTATCCAACTGCATTGTACAAATAGTTTATTTTTATTTGCCCAGTTTCCTGTTGACAAATCATTTTCCAGTTTGTTTTGTTTTTAATTACAAACACCTCACTGAACATTCTTGAACATATATTTTGATACACAGGGCATCGCATTAGTGAAGAAGATTCCTGGTAGTAGAATTATTGGGTCAAAAGAATATCAGCAACATAATTTTGATAGATATTGCCAAATTATCCTCAGAAATGATGTCGCCATTTGCTCACCTATCAGTAGTGTAAGATAATGCCCTTTCCATACACCTCACAGGTCCCTGTTATTATTAAACTTTCAATTTGTCAGTTTGATAGGTTTCTCCTCATTGTATTTGATTTGAATTTCTTTAATTATGAATGAGGTTGCACATCTTTTCATATGTTTATTGGTCATTTGCATTCCTTTCTGAGCTGTTTTTCATATCCTTTGCCCCCTGTATTCTACTGGGTTGTTCATTTTTTTTCTTATTTCTTTCTGTAGGCTCTTTGTAAATTAAGATAATTTGTTTTATGATTCATATTACAAATATTTCTTCCTGTTTTGTCATTTTTCTTTTCATTTATTTGCTTAATATTTATTTATTAGTGCATTTTATTTGCCATATGGAGTTTATAATTTATATAAATGCAAACTTTATTATTTTTCTTTATGATTTCTAGGTAATGGTTTATTTTTCATGTAATAAGCATCTTAGTGGTCTAATCATGAACAAAGTTAAATAGAATACAGAATTCCTAGAGTCTTGACAAAGAAAGGGCTCTTAAAGAAAACCAAGAACTTTCCAATCAATGACCAAATATCTGTCATGTTATCTCTGATGATAGATTAGCCAGCTTCTCTTCTTCAGCCTCCAGGAATTCTTATTTTAAGAGGCAGCTCTTTATATTGTTAAACAGCTTTTGACTCATTTGTTCAAAAAAGAGGTAGAGGAACTGTTGTCCAGAACGGAGAGTGGAACAAACAGAAGCCAAGGGCAGTACATGATGGTTTCTGCAGGGGACTGTGCATTCTTCACCTTAAATTGTGAGATAAGTCTCTTAATACTGAGCCCCAAACTGTCTCCTAGCGTTTTCTCATGACTTCGTGATAAAGCAAACATGTTTGAAATAAAATATTCTTCCACTCTTTTTTATCCATGTTGCGAAACCATCATCACTGACTAATTGTGTAGTAAATCCTAGTACAGACATCATTCCTTGATGATATTATCAAGTAATAAGTACTTCTTTCCACTTCATGGGGACAGGATGTACTTCTGTGAGTTTGCCTATAAAATAAGTCCTGTGTATCAATACCATTTTCCACTGACTTTTATTATGTAATTAGGTATATGATGGCCTTGTATCAACATCCATTATGCAAATAGAGATATGTTCCCATGGTGACTATTTGAGATGGAGAGGTATACAGAGTATGTAGAGACATAAAGAAACTGCACTAAGAAATGTGAGAGAAATAAGGCAATATCTCCAACCTTCAAAAACAAAAACTATGGAGAATAGGAACAAGGAAGAAAAGGCCAGAGATAGATTTATAGCTGAAAATGATCATTTACAGCTCAAAGAAAAACTTCAGGCTTACATCACTCACTTCTCTCCCCTTTGGGAGGGGAAGAGAGAAGTGCTTGAGACAGGCAAGAACTCCCATGATGCACTTGATTCCTGACATGGCCGATGCTGTATCTACTTAGAACGTATGGACGGTAGGGTTGGCAGATTTAGCAAATAAAAACACAGAACATCTAGTTAAATTTGAATTTTGAATAAACAGTGAATACAGATTGTATATCCCTTATCCAAAATGCTTGGGATCAGAAGCAGTTAGGATTTTTTATTTTTTATTTTGGAATATTTGCATTATACTTACAGTTTAGCATCCCTAATCTGAAAATCCCAAATCCGAAATGCTCCAATGAGCATTTCCTTGGAGTGTCACATTGGTGCTCAAAAAAGTTTGGATTTTGGACCATTTCAGATTTCCAATTTTCAGATTAAAGATACTCAACCTATAATAATTATTGGTGTAACTATGTCTCCAATACTGCCTAGATGCCCTGTATTTCATTTAGCAACCATAATAAATGATTAACTTCTCATTTTCCACTTGAAAATTCCATATTCGATGAAGGTAGTCTGGAGGCAACACAAAAACACAATTTTTTAATGTACTATATGTTGAATACACTTGTTTGCCATGTAGGAAGGCATCCTTTTCCTGAGAGGTTCCAAACATCTTAGGAAAAAACCCAACCTCCTATTTTACTTGCACATAAACACATTCTGACCTGAGAAAAAATCACTACTTACTTTCCCACTGGAGACTTTCAGTAGGTTTTTTAAAAAAAATGTCATATTTATTCTATTTTGTGTGACATTTCATATTCAATCACTTTATACCTGCAAAGATGGGCTTGAATTGGAGCGAGACAAGCTACACTGGTCAGAAGCCAGACCGTGTGGTGGTAAGGCCATGGGATCCCCTGGCAGTGTCCCCTTGTAAATACACAAAGCAGGAGGACCTGAGGGGAGAACAAAATCCCACTGGACTGTGAGTGAGAGCGATCACTGCTGACATCTCCTGGACCAGTTTGAACACAAAAACAATTTAGGTAATGACTTCATAAAAAAAGTTAAAGCCCCCTACTGAATAGACCAGAATAAATGTTCTCATCAGCTAAGGCAAGTAAAGGTACAAATGAGTGAGCAAATCACAGCCTATATTGAACAATACTAATATAAATAGCTCTCATTTTGCATTAAGTGTGTTTTACATATATTAACCCATTTGTTACTCAAAGCAGTCCTGGGAGGGAGGAACTTTTATTGTCTCCATTTTATTGCTGCGGGCGCCTAAAGCACAGAAGGGTTTAATAATGACCCAAGGTTACACTGCCAGAAAGTGGCTGAGATGGAATTCAAACCAAGGCGGGGAATACGATGTTTCCTTTCTAAAACGACTCTTGTCTCTCAGATTATCTGACAAACAAAAGGCAAAATAAATTGCTTCAGACAGTCATTCTGATTCTACCAGAATTCTTAGCGGGGGGCCTCAGCCTTCCCAAGAAAGACCTAAAGGCCCAGTAGACGCCCCTTGAGTTGATGATCATGGGCTTAGTTGTGGATCAGCTTCACCACCCATTTTGTTCCCGGAAGTGAAGCAAAGTGGATGGCAAAACAGTAAAGCGGATTGAGTGTCCAAGTCCTGCCTGGCAGCCATGTGATTGCATAAGTCATGGGCTTCAACGTTGTAGTGGTTTCCTTATCAGACTGGTAGTGATATTAATAAAATGATAAGGGCAGCTGTCCTAGAGGGAGCTTGTGCTCTGTGGTAGGCACTTAGCATACATGGCACCAAGAACACTGTGATCACAACCCCCATTGCTGCCCTCGCTTCGTAGATGAGGGAATTGAAATAAAGAGGAGTCGAGTCACCCTCTGGAAGTCACACAGCTAATGAGAAGCAAAGCAGGGACTTGTATCTGGTCTCGTTAACTTCCTGGGGGCAGCTGCAGCTCGTGAGCTAAGTGTACAGCTTGTGGTGTTCCAGCTGGCTGGGATCTAGTCCTCTTCCGACACTCGTTTGTTGCTAAGTGATACTGTTCACGTTATTTAACCTTTCTCTTCCTTGTTTTCCTCTTCTGTAAGTTGGGGATATAGTAATAGTAGAGTTCATGATAAAACTCAAGAGGGCAATATAGATAATGCGACAAGAACTTTGCCTGGCACAGAGCGAGCACCTGTGTAAGCTGTTACCATGACTGTCACCACTGCTGTCGTTATGGATATTATTATTTCAGCTGCTATTTCTACTGCTGTTGCTATTAATTCCCTTCCTGTTTCAGCCCATTGTCCTTGTCTTATAAAAGGAAAAATTTATAACTCAAAAGGTCTATAATTCTTGAAATTCTAGAAATTTGGAGATGGAGGAGAAGGGGAGAAAATGAAACAAAGACCAAAGTTCCTTCAGGAGAAAAGAAGACCTTGAAGGGATGCTGGAAAAAGATCACAGGAGAAAAGATCTGAAGTGTACAATCCTTTGAGTTTCAGATATTTTATTCCCATTTGATTTGAGATATTCAAGTGCCAACACTTTGCACGAACTTGGAAAGTTCTCTCCTTGATTATCAATATATTTTCTAAGAAGGATCTATGAGATGAAAAATGCAAACTGCCTGCCCTGCACGCTCCATCCTGCTCCCTCCTCCCCACCAACAGGCGCATCGGTTTAAGTCAGCACCAGAGGCTCAGTCTGCCCCTCTTGCTGGATGCACTCTTCCAAGGTCAGCTTCAAGAGGTAGGTAAGGACGAAACGAATTGAAGGTGGAAGAAGCTGCTCTTGTGTCTTAGGCTTTGTTGGACTTTATTTTCCTTGTCCAAGTGCCTCTTCCCTGCAGTCCCTCTGATGTGGGTCATTCTCCTCTTACCTACTTCATTCAGGGGACACAAACACGATGGCTGCTGAAGTCCATGCATCTTCTCAGTCTGCGTGGGGACTGGCGTGGGAGGCCCAGGCCCACCAGTGGTTGCAACATGCCCACGTAGGCAGACAGGCAGCATGACTGCAGCATCGCTCCTTACCATAACTTATGGGCCACTCATGACCTTCTCTGATGAACTTCTGGCCCTGTCCTGCCCACTCTGCCATAGTGAGTTGCTCCTGGCCCTTGAATGCCCAATGTACTCTCCCTCTCCTCACCTATGCCCCGTGCAAACAATTCCCTGTATAGAAAACCCTTCTTCTCTCCCCTTTTCACCTCTACTCAATCCAAATGGCTAAGTTTAAAGGTGGCATCCTCCGGGAAGCCATTCCTGACCACCAAGTCTCGGCCAATTGTCCTTCCTGTGTATTTCTTTACTTAATCAACCCAACGCCTACTCAGCATCTTCTACATGCCAAGTCCTGCTCTAAACAACGGAGAAAGTAAGTGTTGAACAAGTCGTCATGGAAAGGGACATGGCAACATAAGCAAGATGATTTCAGAAAGTGACAAGGGCTATAACAGCGACAGCAGGATGATGTTGTGAAGAGTAAGGGGAAGCAGCTATATAACATTGGGAAACCAGTTATGTCTCCAAAAGGAGGAACTAATATTCAAGCAGGGTCATGAAGGCTGAGAAGCAGCCAGTCAGGGAAGGATCAGGGCAGAATGTTCCAGGTGGAAGGCACTATACAGAGATGCGGAGACAGGAATGGATTTGGTGTGCGGGGGCAGAGAGCTTCCTGGGGTTTTCCTAGATTTATGGACATGTCAGTAAAGTCATTGTCATAGTCAGTTCATGTCCACTGGTCATCTGATGGGCAGAAAGTAGTTGGACATATGAGAAGAGCTTTAGACTAAGATGCTGTCTCTACCACTGATTGGCTGTGTGGCTTTGGGCAAGTTTTTTAACCACTCTGATCATCAGCTTCCTCAGCACATGATAGTGCTCAGAAACAGATCTGAGAGTTAGTCAGACAACTGCTTCTTTGCTAATTGAGTGGCAGTATGTTCAACTTTTCTGAAGCCAATTTTTTCTACATGCAAAGTGAATCACGTACATAAAGCCTGGCATTCAGTATATGGCGAACATATTGCATGCATTGTTGTTATTGTTACTTATTTGTGCACAAGGAATGATACCACCAACTGCACACATTGTTTGAAAAATAGATATAATTTATCAGCAGTGCCCAAAATTTAGTAAGGATTTATCATGTTAGTGTAGAGTATGTTTCTTGTTTTGCAGTGACCATTCTTCTATCTAACAGCAAACTTATTTCCTTCAGGGAGAACTTCTTCCAATTGCATATATCTGGTGGGACCAATGATAAGCCAGATATTTCTTCCCTGGCATCTAAATCTTGAGTAGAGTCAACAAGACTAAAAAATGGCATTAATTCATAATGCCTAAGAAAGTCTCTTCCGTGTAAGACCATTATTGTTATTTCTGTTTCTTTTTGCCTCCAGAACTACAAAAACCCCTGATCTTTTCTAAGACCTATTCTCCTTTTCCTGTCCGTTCTAGAAGTCCCTGATAGCCTTCCACCATATTCCTTTTGTTTAAATTAACCAGAATTAGTTTTTTTCTCTTGCTACCAAAAATTGTAACCAATCTATATAGCTATATTATTGTTGTTATTGTTATTAGAAAGCAGGGTTTAACTACCAATATTATTGTTAATTATTTTTTTTTGATGGTGCAGGAGATATAAACTGCCCACAAATTTTCTGCCTAAATTGGAAGTAGATGATAAAATCAAAAGCAAGCCACATAAATCTCTACTATTTTCACATTCCCGTTCACACCCACACTTGCTCTTTATACATATCTATTTGAATAGCTCGTATGATTTGTAGTTAAATACTAAATCCTGACTAAAGTTCAAAGCAAGGAAAAATTTACAAATGATAGACTGGGCTGCTGGTTTAATGTCTCTTCTCAAGGTCAATGATGTAGGCACATAAAGAAGGCTTCTGATCAAATACTAGTAGAGGGTGATGTTTGCTAGGTAGGCTCTCTGTGGGGAGGACAAGGACATAGATTCAAAACTCCTAGATGATCCTTGAACATGTGGAAGCCCAGACTGCTCTCTCAGAATTGATTCTCATGAAACAGTAAGGGAGGCAGGTGGAAAATAAAAATGAACAGCTAACATTCCAGAGGACCTGGTGGGGTCCTATTTGTCTCCTCTAGATCTGTGATTCCATGATTCTGGCAATAATTTTATTTAATTAATTATATATTTTTTTAATGCACAAGGATCATTAGTTTAAGAGGAAGTTTTGCCTACCTACACTATAATCTTTTTATTTATTATTTATTTATTTTTTATTTCAGAATATTATGGGGATACAAACCCTTTGGTTACATATATTGCCTTTGCACTGCCCAAGTAATAGCTACAAGCATGCTCAACCTCCAGACATTGTGCACCATACCCATTAGGTGTGAATACACCCACCCCTTCCACCCCCTCCCCACCTGCCTTTTCCCTTATGAATATTACTTCCATATGTGCACATAAGTATTGATCAATTAGTACCAATTTAATAGTGAGTACCTGTGGTGCTCATTTTTCCATTCTTGTGATACTTCACTTAGAAGAATGGACTCCAGCTCCATCTAGGACAGTACAGGGGATATTAGTTCATCATTTTTTATGGCTGAATAGTACTCCATGGTATACATATACCATATTTTATTAATTCACTCATGGATTGATGAGCACTTGGGTTGTTTCCACATCTTTACAATTGTAATTGTGCTGCTATGAACATCTGAGTGCAGATGTCTTTTTTATAGAATGTCTTTTTTTTTTCCTTGGGTAAATACCCACTAGTGGAATTGCTGGATCAAACCAGAGTTCTACTCCTGAGTTCTCTGAGGTATCTCCATATTAATTTCCACAGAGGTTGTACTAGTTTGCAGTGCCACCAGCAGCCTACACTATAATCTTTAACCTGTTCAAATTCTCCACCTCTGTGATAGGAATAAAATGACTTTGATTATTAATTATGATATAATAATTATATATGTTCCTTTAATAGTTTACATAAATACCACGACGTATAATTTACAACGCTGTTATAAAGACTAAAAGCAGTTGTGTGCCCTTCCTACTTCACATAGTGGATTGAAGCCATGTCCACGCTTCTTCAAGCCCTCCTTGCATTACAATTGCAGGTCCACATGCTATGGCATCTGACTTTGCCCATCTTCTGTTAGAATGGGCAGGGTACGTTTTCCCACCTATCGAAGGTAGATGTGACCACGTGGCATCCTTTGGCCAATGGAAAGTAGGTAGAAGTGACGAGGTGCCTGTTCTGAGCTGAGGTCTCAGGAAAGTCTCAGGAAGGTTCCCTCTGGCAATTTGCTATGAAAACAACATGACCTAAAGCCGCTGTTCCAAGGAGAATGAAGAGCACTAAAGCCAACCTGTGGCCTGAAGCCAAACCAGCCAACCTGTTGCCTGACACGGAGTTGCCCTGGCCTACCATAGCCCCAGGGAGAAAGAAATAAATGCTTGTTGCTCTAAACCACCCAGTTTTAGTGTTGTGTAGCAATACTGGGACAACGGCTGAGCAATATGCTAGCTCTTATCTAAATTTATATTGTCCTTTGAATGATTTTAAACTCTGAAAAGTCAGGGTCAGGGTCTAGCTAGTCCACTGTTATTTCCTTACTTTCTAGGACAGTTTACAGTGAATAATATTCAATGGTCCATGACTCTATCATTAGTCCCTAATGTTAGCCCAGTCCCCTCTCTCCAATCAGATGTGAATTTAAGAAAAATAAGCAATCCTGCTTTAAAAATGACATACACAGAATACGTATGAGATTACCTTTCATTTTTCCCAGTAACTGTAGAATATATTTTTTAAGTGAATAAAATAAACAGACAAATCTTGTGGATAATAGTAGCACAGACGCTGCTTTTAAAACTTTTGGAGAAGATATTTACTTTTTCTTTGGATGGTTAAGGGACCAGTGATGCTGGTAGAAATAATTCTGAATTTGTCTATTCTTTTATTTACTCAACAAGCCTTTTGATTATGCTTTGTGCTAAGTTCATGTTAGGTCCTTAAGATACGGTGCAATGGATTGAATATTTATCCCCCAACCTACTCCCATATTTTTACGTGTAATTTCCAACCTCCAAGGTAATGGCATTAGAAGGTGGGGCCTTTGGGAGGTAATTAGGTCCCAAAGGTGGAGCCCTCATGAATGAGATTATTGTCCTTATAAAAGAAGCCTGAGAGAGCTTTCTTGCCCCTTCTGCCATGTAAGGACATGGTAAGAAAGTAGCCATTTGCAAGCCAGGAAGAGGGCCCTCCTCAAACACCTAATCTGCCAGTACTCCGGTCGTGGACTTCCCAGAACTGTGAGAAATAAATTTCTGTTGTTTATAAGCCACCCGGCCTATAGTATTTTGTTATAGCCACCTGACTGGATCGAGACTTAGGAAGAGCAGGATCATGGTTCCTGGTCTTAGGTCCTTTATGCTGTAATGGCAGACACAACTCCATAGACATCTGAAGTTTAGTGTGTTAAGTGTTTAGATGGATAGAAAGAGGGCTCTGCCTATGGGGACATAAAAGAAGGAGTATCTAACTCAGACCTGCGAGAAATCCGGGGAGGCTTCTTTGAGCAGGTGATAGCTGGCTGCATTTTAAATGATGGGTAGGAGATAGCTGAGTGAATAATAACTAAAAATAATAAAGTAACAACTATGGCAACTCTCCTTAGATACTTCATGGCAGCTGGGTGAAAGGGGTCCCTTGATAAGGAACTAGCTCATTATTGCCAAGTGTAATGTATGAGCACAGTGTTTACGCGTCTACATTTGCTGATCACGATTCTCTACCCTCAATATCTTCCAGTCCTCTAGGCAAATGATTAATTTCACTCTGGCAAACAATCCAGGACGAGTCAAAGTCTATAAAACTTTTAGACAAAATATTCACAATTTCAATTTATTTGCTCTTCCTAATAAAATCAACAATAATCCTATTGTACTGAATTTGGGAACAGAAGCTGCATATGGAAGCTTAGGACATAACTGATGAGATAAAATCTGGTAATTCATGAATTATCTCACAACCCAAAAGACAATGTTTTGGGTCATTTCATGTCACCGAGAACTTCACTTTAACACCTGTGACATATAACAAGACTACTATCTTTCTCTGACATACATTTTGGCGAATAACTGAGCATAATAATATAATACAATTCTAATTTTGTGCTGTAAACTTTCAGAGGGAGAAAAACCCCTATAATTAAAATATTACACAAAATGACCAAATGGACGTGGGAGTAATATAAAATAAATCCTGGAATTTAATCAGCTTTTTAATCATCACTAGTTAAGACAATTGGTTGGGGCTGTTATTTTCGGTAGCAAGCTAAAACCATTTCACGTGATAATTTCGAGGGTTAATTGTTGCAGTTTATTCAATACAATCTTCTCCACCGGCTTTATTTTTATCTGCCAGTACACCAATACACCATGATTAGCATAAATTAAACTAAATGAATTCTGTGGGTTACTGAATTATTTTACACCGGCCTTTTTTTTTTTTTTAATTTTCCTTCCCAAACATTTAAAGGTTAGGGATGGGTGAGTGGTTTGATGGCAAATTCTGACACCCAACTGCTCCAGCCTCAGCACGGCAAAAAAAATGCTTAAAAACGGGGTGATTGATTTTCAGAAATCTTGGGTAGAAAAATACATCGTGAAAAATGTCATCACAAAAGATATTGTATCATTATACACTGACCTTTTGCAGAGGCTCACACGACTCACAGCTGGGCAGCAAGGAGCTCTACATGCAAACGCAGATAATGCAGAGTGGGAACAATTTGCGTGCGCGCCTCAAATGAGCCATTTCCAGTGTTCAGACTGACACACGGTGACCTTGGATGGCTCCGGTAACATTTGTTCTTCACAAAGCGAGTTTTATCTAATTTGAAAATTCCATTCTTTTAACCATGCCTTATTGGTGGTAATTCATCTTTCACTGAGAAGCTCACCGCAGGGATCCTTGACTTACATCCAACCTTGGAAAGAAAGTCTCTTACACAGAATGGTCAGCCCAGTCCGGAACCTGTTTCTACCTCCTCACCATCCAGGACACCCACTCTGCCTGCCCCCCAGACATGTCCTCTTCCTCTTTCTTTCTCACTACCTCACACCTGTGGGATTGTACCTACCTCCTACACCTACCACCTCCCTCCTCTGCAAATATGGCCCCAGAAGAACTCTCCTTCTTCAGTCAACATTTACGATGTTTCTCTCATGAACCAGACTCTGGGTCTGGTGCTGGGGATACATTCTTAGGACAAGGTAGAAATGATCCCTACTTCACAAACCTTAAAGTCAATAGAAAAGACAAATCATTAAAGTAATGTAGACAGACATATTATGTTAGGGATAGCACAGAGACCTGTAAAATCCTTCCTCTCCCTCCTCAATCTTCCTGTGCTCTCTGTGTTAGAGCTACCCTTCCCCCGACACCCACTTTTCTTCTCCATGGGAGTTTGGAGAGGGCAACACTTGGGCTTTCATCTAAAGGGAAAAGGTAGACCAGGTGTGGTGGCTCATGCCTATAATCCTAGCACTTTGGGAGGCTGAGGTGGGATGGTTGCTTGAAGCCAGGGGTTTGAGACCAGCCTGAGCAAAAGTGGGACCCCATCTGTACAAAAAAATTAACTGGGCCTAGTGGTGTGCGCCTATAGGCAGGAGGATCCCTTGAACCCAGGAGCTTGAGGATGCAGTGGCTATGAGGAGATGCCACTGCACTCTAGCCCCAGCAACAGAGACCCTGTCTCAAAATAAATAAATAAGCAAAAATAAAAGGAAAAAGTGACAAGAATAATGTGCTCCTTACTCTACAAGTCAGCACTCTGCAAGCCAACTCCTCCTGCCCTGGTGCCTCTAATAGTTGAGAGGCAAGAGCTATCCAGTCCTTCTTTACTTCCAAGATGGGCATTTGGATTCAATGACAGCTCATCTCTGTGCCCTCTGCTCAGTGTCAGGCCTGTGTGAAAGGCTCTCGGTGAAATTAGAAATGTTGACTGAAGAAGGAGAGTTCTTCTGGGGCCGTATATGCAGAGGACGGAGGTGGTAGGTGGTAGGAAGTAGGTACAATCCCACAGGAGTGAGGTAGTGAGAAGGAAAGAGGAAAGAGGGTGGAAACTTCCCGTTCCATCCATCACCAAATTCTCTTTCCTTTGCCCAGTGCCTAGGCTCAGACTAGGTGCCTAACACTTCTTGAATAAGTCAAATGAATAGATGCGTGTTCAATTAATGAGTAATTTTAAGAATCATGATATTTAATATATTCGGATATGGTGGATGATTTTTGAATAGAAAGATTGACCACCACAAAAATTATCCTGTAGGGTATAATATGCAGAGAGAGGTTCAAAACTATTGAGAATCTGCCGCAAGGCCCAATGGGAAACTTAATCTCTCGTTTATAAACCAATTGATCTCTTGTTTATAAACCAAGAGGCCTCATGTCTTAAACATCTGACTTAAACTCTCAATTCTATGAAAATATAAGTCTAACTTACCTAGCACTGAGTTCATATTATATGGCACACAGCATAAAAAGGTGCCCAATCAATTTCCACTGAATATATTAAATGAATGAGCTAAAATAAACTTTTGATTCACAAGACATTTGTATGGTAAGGACCCCTTTGTACAAGAATTCACCAGCGGATGGCCTTCAGAAATATTTGCTTTGATCTGCATGTTGTTTTTCTAAATTTTGCATTTTTTGCCAACATAAAAATTATTAATGTAAAAATATTTTACACTAGAAAAATTCAAATTCAACTTGTACCCTTCCTTGAAATATCAGAGGATCTAGAAATAGTCCAAGTGGTAATAATGCCAGTGGGAATATCATCTGGAGCTTGGCGGGGCTGACTCTGTTAGACGGGGCATAAACTCTGCAATTTACCACGTTCCTACCTGGCCAATTTCATGCATCCATTTGCCCCTGGAGATATTTGGCTCTGTGATCCTGATATATGCAAGGATATGAAGGAAGAGAGATCATTTGAGATTAGGAGTCTTAAGCCTCTTTTAAATTCTTAATGACTTGTAGCTTAAATCCTTTGGCACATATAATGCCAAATGTGCCATATATACGCACAATTTGCAGCTTAAATCCTTTGAAAAAAATATATATATATCAAGATAGAATTTAAAATGGAAAGTAATGGGATGGGAAGAAGAACAACTTTAACAAATATTTCTGCCTTTATAAATAAAATTCGAAATACTTCCGAATCAGCCAAGTAAGCTGAAAGATGCAGGGTGGGGTTAGATAATTCGTTCTCCACATGTTCTCTGCTGGCCTGCGAGGAAGAGAAGGAATGGCCATGAATACATACCGTCTGCAAAGTACTAGAAGAATGCCTTGTTTGACAGTAAAATCAACGGACAGCTTTACAAAGTGAAGTGGTTCATTCAGATTCTGGCATCTGACAGTTAAATCATTCTTCTTGCGGTTAGCCTTGTCAATAACATGATGATGTGAAAATTATTAAGAATTTGTGAAGAAGGAATCTTCCTGACGAATCTGGAGTTATTTATTTGTGGGCAGGACCCCAGAAGGTGGAATGAAAGACAAATAATGGCTATTGAGATGGAATAAAATAGACTCCCAAAGTGGAAAGCAACCTAAGGAAGCCTCCCCCTAGTAATCAACAGGATTTGATTTAATTTAATTTCTTAATCTCTTATTTAAGAAAATAAGAAAAAATGTGTCTCCAAGGATATGAAATTGATTTGCACAGGGACATGAGACTCAGCAACCTCTCCCTAAACAATATTCAGGCGGAGATTTATCATTATGCCAAGAGTCGTCCTGGTTTAATTTTTCCACTCCTCTTGTTCCTAGTCCACTGTTTCTTGGCCCAGAACCATCTCTCAGGAATATGTTGAGTCAGCAGGGAAAGATGTGAAGCTGGAGGGAGGAGTGATGGGCTCAGGAACCTGCCAAAAGGCTCCGCCCTTCATGCCTATGGCTGGGAACAATTTTATTGCAATCAGCAATAAATCCAGACTCCACAAATCTTATGGGGTGTCCTTGGCTAACCAAGGCTCTTTCTGAAATTGCAAAATGTATATTTATTTATCCATCCATTTATTCAAAAACGCTATTGAGTATCAGGCAACACGAAGACCAGTGCTGAACCTCTTACAGTCTAGCAGGATGGATAACCACATAAACCATCATCATAGTGTAATATGGTGGAAGTGTTTCCAGGGCACCTAAAGTGCGTGGTAACAGGGAAGGAGTTGGTCAGGGAAAAACTTCTGGCAGGAATTAACCAGTTTTAAAAAACATGGCCAAGGCCAGGTGCGGTGGCTCATGCTTGTAATCCTAGCTCTCTGGGAGGCCGAGGCGGGCAGATTGTTTGAGCTCAGGAGTTCAAAACCAGCCTGAGCAAGAGCGAGACCCCGTCTCTACTAAAAATTAGAAAGAAATTAATTGGACAACTAAAAATATATGGAAAAAATTAGCCGGGCATGATGGTGCATGCCTGTAGTCCCAGCTACTTGGGAGGCTGAGGCAGGAGAATCGCTTGAGCCCAGGAGTTTGAGGTTGCTGTGAGCTAGGATAACGCCACGGCACTCTAGCCCAGGCAGCACAGTGAGACTGTGTCTCAAAAAAAAAAAAAACAAAAAACAAAAAACATGGCCAAATGATGTCTAGGCAACACCACAGTACTCACGGCTTATTCAGCCTCACAGGATGGATATCTACTTTGTGTCAGGCACTGGGCTCTGGTGCTTTAAGATGTTAAAGCATGAGGTATCACTGGGCAATGTGAGCAGCCCAGTCATGCTGGAATGAATGAAGCAGGGTAAGTGAACGTGCAAAGAATGGAGATGAATAGGTAGGCAGGGGCAATATTGTCAAGGTAAAATTTAGGCTTTTTATTAAGACAGGGACAAAAGAAAGGCTTCACACCAGGATGACAAGTCCTATCTGAGTTTCAGAAAGTTCTCTTTGGATGCTGTGTAAAGAATGGACTGCAAGAGTGGAGGCAGGAGACCGGTTAGGAGGACGGGCTAGGAATCAGAAGACCAGGCAAGGGCCTGATTTCAAAACTTACTACAAAGCAGCAGTAATAAAGACACTATGGTTCCACCACAAGGATAAACATATAGATCAATGGAATAGAATTGACAGTATAGAAATAACTCCTTTCATTTACAATCAATCGATTTTAGACAAAGGTGGCAAGACAAGTCAATAGGGAAAAATTAGTCTTTTTAAAAACGGTGCTGGGATAGCTGGCTATCCACATGCAAAAGTATAAATTTGAACCCGTATCTTACACCAAACATAATAATCAACTCAAAAGGATCATGAACCCAAATGTAAAAGATAAAACAATAGAACTTTTAGAAGATAACATAGACCTTGGGTTAGGCAAAGATTTCTTAGATATGACGCCAAAGGCACAGTCCATAAAAGAAAAAAAATGATAATTTGGACCTCATCAAAATTAAAAACTTTGATGTTTAAAAAGGTGTCATTAAGAAAATGAAAAGACAACCCACGGACTTGAAGAAAATATTTAAAATTCATATATCCAATAAAAGACATATCCAGAGTATATGAAATACTCTTACACCTCAATAATAAAAAGATAATTAACTCAATTTCAAAATTGACAAAAAATTGACTACACATTTCTCCAATGAAGCTATGAGCATGGCCAAAAAGCACATGAAAAAAATGCTCAACAACACTAGTCACTAAGGAAGTACAAATCAAAACCACGTGAGATACCATTTCATACCCATTAGGATGGCTAAAATAAAAGATAGTCACAGGTGTTGGAGTGAACATGGAGATGCTTTGGAAAACAGTTTGGCAGCTTCTCAAGACATGATTAATAAAAATAAAACTACCATATGATCCAATAATTCTACTCTTAGATACTGCTTCAAGAAAAATAAAAACATACTTCTACACAAAGACTTATGCATGGATGTTCTGTAATAGCATTGTTCAGAATCACCAATAAGTGGAAATAATCCAAATGTCCATAACTGATGAACTAATAAACCAATTGTGGTATATCCATATAATGGAATACTATTTGTTGATAGAAAGAAATGATGAACCTCAAATATATTAGCTTAGAGAAAGAAGCTGGACACCAGTGTGATTCTACTTACAGAAAATGTCCAGAGGAAAGCAAATCTGTAAGACAAAGTACACTAGTGGTTGCCTGGGGCTACCGGTAGAAATGAAGAGTGTACAAATAAGACACTGAGTCTTACTGGGGTGACACAAGTGTTTTAAAACCAAATTGTGGTGCTAGTTATACACAACTCATAAATAAATTAAAAAAAAAAATCACTGACTTACACACTTAAGTACAACTGGTGAATTTTATGATATGCATAAAATAAGCAGTAAAGCTGGTTAAAAAAACAACGGATGAGGAATGAGAGGAAGTGATGTGAACCAACAGTAGGAAATGGCATCAGCAGAACTTGGGAACCAAAAGGATCTGAGAGTGGGTGGCAAAAAGGACTATAAGATTAAAAGCAAGGACAATGGAGATTGCTAATCTCAATTGAACAACTATTACATGCCAAACACTACATATACCTAATATGGATCATTGTATAGTTTTTGTAAAAACTTTCTTAGGTTGGGACAATTATTATCTATGTTTTACCTATGAGAAAACTCTGCTGAAGCACAGAGAGGTTAAGAAATCTTCTGAAGGTCACACAGTAAGTGGTAACTGGCAATGCCATTTATGGGAGCTAGTAGGGCAAGAGACAGGATGGGTTTCACAGCCTGTCCTGGAAATTTGTTCTAATGCTTTACAATCCTCTGCTCCCTGACATTCACACGACCCATCTTGATCCTCCCAGGAGAGACAACATTCACATTGCTTCTTCTCTAGCGGTAGACTCCAGCTAGAGCAAGTTGATTCCTGTTTTGCCATCGCCTTCTGTAAGGATGTCCACTGATAGATTGATTATTTCTGCCTGAGACCATTGGAAATGCCAAATGGTGGCTCAAGGACAACAGCCAGAGAGAAATTAAGAGCAGGAAGGGCTCAGTCACTAGTGAGAAGATATTTAAAAGGCAATTAACGGCTTCCTTCTAACGAGCTGCCAAAAATAGCTACGGAAAAGTCACGGGGTGGAAACTGGCTTCCTCTGGGGAGGAACCAGAAAGCCATCAAATAACAGTTCCGTGTGAAGAAGTTTATCCTAAGAAACTGGTTTTTCTTTGATATTTATTAGAACTAGGGTATTATGTTACTGGGAATGACACTGGAAAAGTAATAAGTATGTGCTGTGTGTTTCTTCAGCAAGAATTGTACTCTTGCAAGAAATGAACAGGTGAGCCGTGCACACCTGCTCACCTCGGGTAGCTGGATGTGAGAAAGGCTGCTCAGCCGGCCTCACCTTCCCTGACCAGGCACTCCTCTCCTGGGGACAGCGGCCTGATAGGATTCCCTGGAGGCCTTCTTTGCACTCAGGCCCTGCGCTGCCATGCCAACTCTCTGTAGCTTTGGGCAAGCTTCGTCACCTCCCTAAGCAGAAAACGAGAACATCAGAGTAGATGGGTTCCAAGGTCTCATCTAGCTTACAAGTTCTTCTCTTCCACTTTAGTCTGTAAAACAGCCCAGCCTATAATTGGGAATTCTACCAGGTGCTGTTAGGAAGGCAAAAAATAAAAATATAAAGCATGATTCCTGACCTTAGAGTTAGGACAGCCTATTAGTTTCCTCTGCTGTAACAAACTATCACAAACTGGGTGACTTAAAACAAAAGAAATTTACTATCTCATAGCTATAAAGGACAGAAATCAGGATTTCGGCTGGATTGATTTCTTTTGGAAGCTCTGAGAGAGAATCTGTTCTGTGTCTGTCTCCTAGCTTCTGGCGGCTGCTGGTAATCCTTGATAATTCTGGGCTCATGGATGCGTCAGCCCGATCTCTGCCTCTGTCTTCACACGGCTTTCCCATGGCCTTCCCCTCAGTGTCTCATAGCTCCCTCTTCTTTCTCTTACAGCGACACCATTCATTGGATTTAGGGCCCACTTCAAGTCCAGGATGACCTCATCTTGAGATCTTAACAGCACCTGCAAAGAACCTGTTTCCAAATAAGGTCACAGGTACTGAGGGCTAGGACTTGAGCATATCTTTTGGGAAGATACAATCAACTTGTTAACAAATAGCTAACATTTAGTGAGATCCAATATGTGACCAGCTTGTTTCTAAGTGCCTCACGTATACACTCACACTGAATCCACTCAACAACCCTGTATGGTAAAAGCTTGTATTGCACACGTTTTAACAATGAGGAGACTGAGAGACTGACTAACTTGCCGATGTTACCCAGCTATAAAGCCAGGAGGTCAAATGCCTCTAGAGTACGTGCAAAACAAGGATTCCATGCTGCTTTGTGAAATTCGTCTTATTTGCACTCTCTCTCTCTCTGTGTCTCCCCTCCTCTCTCTCTCCTTCTCACACTAGGGGAATCTCTTCACCTTATCTTTTATTTATTTATTTTTTTTGGTGGGTGGTGGCAATCATTAGTCTTCAACCCACAAATCGGAGTCTGCTCAAGGAACATGTGTGTATGGAAGTCGTGGGGGAGGTGGTGCTGCTATAGACCTGTTTTATAACCTCCTCAGGGCAGACTGAGTGGCAGGTATGATATCCAATCATAACAAAGTAAGGCAAAGTTAAAGGCTGGCCCCCTCCAGTTCTTTGGTTGTAGCATACAACAGCAAACTGACATTATTTTTGAATACAGATTTTGTCCAGGAAGTTCTTAGACATGCCAAGTTCCATTTATTACAATACTACCAAGTTTATCCTCTTGAAAAAAGTTCACACAGATCTTGGTGTGACTCCCTTCAGAGCAATAGTTAACAATCACCAAGAATTGTTTTTATCTTTTTCCCAGAAAAAGGGAATAATAAACCCATTTGATGCATAGTGAGCATCTGGGGCTTTAAACCTCCAAAGAGGAATATGGCCCAGGGTGTCCTGCAACTATGGTCCACGGGGGGTCCTATGGGCAGGAGTGGTCAGTATAGACTTCTCAGCGAGAGTAGGCCTTGAGCGACCCCAGGGATGGTGTCTTCAAAGAGTTGGAGGGGCAGGGATGTGGAAATTATACAAGTGAACAAAGATGGAACTAAAAGCCCACATTCATGGGACAATAAATAGAATATTTAGGATGAAGTAGAGGGTTTGTTTAGGACACATGTATTTTAAGCCTGGAGAAGGAGGTTTGTAGAAAGCTCTGAATGCTACGGCATAGGAGCTATTTATGAAATGAAGGATTTGTTATATCAGAAGTAGTGATGTTTCAATATATAAAATCTTAGGGAAACAAAATAAACTTTGATCGCCAATGATCAGTGGTTTTTATTAAATCTAGAATTTGGGAGTTAGCATTTGAATTCTTTTTTTTCCAAATGAAAACTTATATGGAACCCCAAATTATAAACTAGGAAAAACTGGTTTGAAGATAAAATAAAGTCCCCTTGATCTCTTCTTAAAGGATCTCCTCCCATCCCACCCTGTACCCTACAGTTTCTCAGAATATGGACTGAATGCTCCCATGCCTACCCCATGAAACAGGGCTTTACAAGGTATGGTACTTGTGTCATTATAGTATGCACAATAATTTAGTATAGCTACAGATAAATATTTATACTAAATTTTAATATTCATATCTTTATTTTTATGTGTGTTATTCTCTTAAAACCACGATTTCATGGACTTCGTGCTTTAAAATGAAGATAAACATAAAAGGGATTTACTTTAAATCTAATTTGAAGAAGAATTAATAGGTAATGATACAAAGTTTTTTTAAAAGGTGTTTATAGATATTTCTGAATTATGCAAAGTAATGGATGATTAGGTTAGCACGGAAAAAGGGAAGCCTAAAGATAAGATCAACCCTTAGTTTGCAACTTCAGTTTCTTCAATTTTTGCCAAAGCTTATGGCAAATAACGATAATATACATCACCAGGAGGACTAGATACATTTCACTCTTTTCCTGTTTCCTTTCAACTGGAACTAGAAATCGGTGACCAGAAGATGACTCCACAGAAGAAACAATAGCTCTAGTTATTCTACAAGCCAGAAAAAGCAGGCCTGGGGGGTATTAGCTGGAGAAAACTGGGTTGTTACCTTGAATACAAAGTGTATTCTAACCCCCCACTGCACCCTCTCCTGCGCATTAGATGCATTCCAGAGAAGTTGTGGGTAATGAAAATAGCTGCAATTGAGTCATTATTCATTGACTTGCTTACACTGGCTGGGAAGTTTTCCCAGAGGAAGAAAAATGATCCCAAACTATGATTAAAACTCATACTATAAGAATCTTTATAATCAAATCACAAAATCTTCTGTATGTCTCAATGCATCGGCGTTTAGCTACCCCATAGACCAGCAAGTGAACAGTGAATCTATGTGATCATTTTACTCTCTTTTGCTATTATGTTTCATTATATCCAAATCTCTTTTATTTGATAAACACCCCTCTTAGCCAAACTGATTATGTTGCTTGGATTTTGCCCAAATTATCATATCAGTGACTTCCCACGTACATTTGTGCCCTTTAAGTATTTCTAAAAATGGTAATGGGGGCCTCCGAGGCTCAAACCTCCTTAAATGCATCATTTTTCCCCAAAACATGGCTGCCAAGGTTAACTAAAATATCAAGTTTCTTTGCTTTAGGCAGGAATTTTAGAAACTCACTGTGATAACAGTGCTTATTCCTGCAATCATAAGCTCTATCTTTCAGTAGCAAACAATGAAAAACCAGTTAATTGTTATGGAATAAATACTGTTTGGAAGATAATAATCTTTTAAAATGGGGAAATCACAGGGAAATTAATAACAGATACCTACGTAGGTTAAAAATACAAGTAAAAGTGAATTTTATTGGTGGCGGGTGAAGTATAGATAGTGTTGTATATTTATTGACTCACCAAATAATAATTTATCCAGCTTCTACTGGGTGCTGGGCATTGTACTATACTGGGAAAATAAGACTTGAGTTCTGTTCACAGGGAATTGCCAATCTAGAAGGAAAAAACTATAACATATAATTATATATGTAACATATAAGTTTACAGATATGTATGTATGTATGTGTATATACTCTTCAATCCATTGAATATGCTCACTCTAATGCAATGAAAGAGAAAAATGCGAATGATTTAAAAGAATTTCTCAAAATGAGACTGTGTCTGAGTTTTTAATGGCTTTAAAGTAAACACTATTCTGAGAACTTTTACTCTTGCTGCTATCTTTAGATATAAGCCACATGGGCAAAAAACAAGATCTGCAAATTGAGGCAGCCAATCTATACATATGTGTAGTTATTGACCTAAGGACTGCTCTATCATTTCTCAGAGTACATCCTGAAGATTATCACCCCTTGAGATATTTCTCCAAAAATCAGGGGGAAAGAGCTTGATCAATAATTTGGGAATCATTGAGTACTTTCTCTCTACCTTAGAGATTCATGACAAACTGTCAATATAAAACCTATATGAAGTATTGCATCAAATAATCTAGTTTAATTTATGGAAACCAGTCTTCCTCAAACTTACTTGATCATGAATGGTATTTTTATCTATCGACATCTCTTGGAACTAGTATTCCCCAGAATGTTCTTTTGGAAATGCTGCAGCAATAGATAACAAACATGTATCTATTGGCCTTAAAAGAGTATCTGTAGACCACTTGTACTATTGACTCCAGAAACATTTTACAGAGATTAAACTTCCTTGCTCTGTTGTACACATTTCCAGAATTGAATTTTTATATATTAAAGCAACTTTTGCAAAATGAACTTCAAAATAATTAGGTGTGTAAGAAGAAATGACCTGTAACGTGAAAGGTTGTGGCCAAATGCAAAAGAAAAAAAAAGAACAAAAAATTGTTCTACAGACAATGGGCAATCTATTGTTAAGTAACCTTTAGGAATTGCTTGGTTTTCCATATTTCTTTCTTCTTGACATAAACATGATTCAAATGTTTGAATCTATTCTTACATGATCATTTTGTTAGCTTCGTGTTGCAGACTACTCTTTCAGGGAAGGCTAAAATAACTCCACAGAAAACATGACCAGCTGAAGGGAGTTATGTACTTTGGTTATAAACAAAATGTCTACAAAGAGTCATGGAGAGCTCGTTAGATTGAAAGAATATATTCAGAAGATCAAAGAAGTAAGACAAAATAATTTTATTTCCCTTATGTCAGTTCCATGAGCATGACTATCCCTTTGACCCTCATTGTTCTTTGACAAGGCCTTCTGTAGCATCAAAAAGCACTAAAAAATATTCCTCATGCTTTACTGTTCTTCCCACTGATGCCTTCAAAGATGCTAGAGTGTCCTCGAATCCCACTTTTCTCATTCCTGGCCCATGGAGATTTTAGTGAAATTTTTTCCACTGAACATATTATATTCATATTTACAATTATTGATATTACCAATATTTCTTGTAACTCTTAAATGAGGTAATATAGGTAATGCATTCATATCAGTGTTGGACCCAGAGGAAATGTTCCCTAAGTGTTGATTGTTATTCTGTAATTATGTGTTATCATATAGTAGGTAATTTGCCAGTAATTTAAAATTCAATCTCTCCTTCACTTCTAACAACAACTATAAGGTAGATGCTATTGTTCTCATTTTACAGATGAGGAAACTGAAATCCAATGACACAAAACAACTTGAAGCAAAAACAAACCAGATATAGCTCCCAGAGATTATTTTAAGCATAATTAAAAGCCAATTTAAATATTTATCTTCTTGTAATTTGTTAAACTTCAACTATTTTAATCCCTCTTTAACATGTGAGGAAAATTAAACCCAGAGTGTTTCAATAGCTCATTCATGACCATATAGAGTCCGTGGTGGACCCTGGTATGATGTGTTCATTGGCCAGGTTCTAATCTCCAGTAATCCAATCAAACACTAATCTAGGTATTGGTGGGAAGAATTTCATAAATGTGATTAAAATCCATGATCAGTTGACTTTAAATAAGAAAGATCATTTTAGATAATTTGAGGAGAAGGCACTAATTCAATCAGGTGAAAGGCCTTAGAAGCAGAGCTGAGACTTCCTTGAGGAAGAAGAAAGTCCACCTGTGGCCTTCAGTGTCAGCTCATACCTGAGAGTTCCAGCCTGTAATTTCCCCTGGGACTGCCCCATGATTTTCAGATTTGCCAAGCCAGCTCCCACAATCACATAAGCTAATTCCTTAAAATTATTCTCCTAATATTTATCTCCTACTGGTTCTGTTTCTTTGGTTGAACCCTGACTAACACACCTGGTTTCAAACTCAGATCCCTGTGTCTAGAGATAGAGTCTGGCTCTGATCTGCTAGCATCATGGCAACCACCAACACTCAACTCGTTTAGGACAAGTGAGTATTGACTTTGTCCAATCCCCATTAACTTATTTAAGCAGCTTTAACCATATACATCATGAACAAGACATATGAATATTCTTATATTTATGTACTACTACTTTTCTTCTACTATATCTAAGACAATAATAGTAGTGCTAATTGTAATTAACATTTGCTAAGGAATTATCACATTCCAGCAAAAAACCAAGATCTTTGAAATCATTATCTTATTTGATGGATATAAGCTATCAAGTTGTAAGATTTTTCTTAATACAAGGAAGAATTTTCTAAGCACAGGAGCAGTCTAAAGCTAGACTGGGCTGATTCAAGAAATGGAAAACTCTTTATTTGTCAAGGAATGCAAGCCCAAGTTCAAGTCACTTGATAGAGAAGTTAGAAAATTCAGCATTGGATACTAGCTAAAGTTGACAAACCCTAGACTTCCTTATTCCAAAACTATGTCCTCTGGCAATTGACATATTTAGTCTTCATGATATTTTTAAACTGCTAATGAAATTGTCCCTATGTCCCCTGAGTATATGCATGCGTGGACTTTTTGCAAAATTCGATATAAATTGATGAACCTAATCTTTTTTTTATGGCCTGCCACAAAGGTGACTACAAAAATCTGTAAACAGGTACACAATAAATACAAGTTAAGTCAGAGCCATTTTTAATTATTCACATTGATAATTAGAGCAAATGGACAGATAATCTCTTGACTGAAAAAATATCCACTTCCTACATAGAATCCTGGTCTCCTCTGTCTTTTTTTAATCTCTATATTAAATTTATTGGAATTCTTAACTAAACTGAGTCAATAAAAAGTAACATCAATTTTTTGAAAAAAAATTTTCCCTGCAACTCTCTAAAGTTCAAATCATCCAACTGAAAATAGAGACAGAAAAGGGCAAAATTGTTGTGCAAAAATGTTTCCATAGTACATGAATTTGCAAACCAAAACTGTGAAGCTAATTACTTAACAGATGAAAAGAACTTCAAGGAAGCTTACACCAAACCTACTCATGGTAAAAGTCTCCTTATCTCATCCTAACTCTGAAACTACCCTGTTGCTCTGCCAAAAGCATTGTGCCAAAGGCCAGTTAGTTCCTAGATAGTCTAAAGCCCCAAGAGAGTGAAAGGACAGTGATGTTTGTGGGGAGCTTCTAAGAATATTAGGGAACTAGAGAAAAGGTCTGAATCAGCTGCATTCATTTCCTAAGCCATGGTCTGTCACTCAGCAAAGTGAGAATTTCTCTGCTGTGACATTTGGGTATACATATTCCAACACTAAGAGGGAATGTGAGTAATATGGGTGCATTGGATGTGGGGAAATTTGTGGGCACCTGAGTAGAGAGGAAACCTCCTCAGTGCCAGAAACTAGGTAGTTGTGTTATTGAACATTTGCCTCCCTCTGCACTCCTCGAAGTCATGCATACTGTCTCGCTCACCTGTGCATCCAGTGCTGGGGCCTGGCAGGCAGAAGGAGTGCTTTACATGCTTGTTGGATGAATGAAGGAAGCCCTAAACTTAGAGGCTTCTCTCTAGCCCCATTTTAGATTACTCTTAACTGGGCCTGGCAAATCTATAGTATCAAGTTCAGATCTGCTGTGAGACTCTCCTCCTAGAACCATGAGTACAGTCTGTAACTTCTGGGCCACATCAATACTTTCTACATCCCATTGATTGGCAAACCCAAATTACGATGAGAAAGGACTGTGTCCAAATCTGATCCATACCCTATGCAAACTTGGCCATTTAATGGAGACTTGATAAATGTTAAATAAATGCATAATTAAAGAATTCATAGAGAAGCTTTCCCAAGAAGAGGGTGAGCACTTGAGAGGTACTCCCCAGTGCATATATATGTTATTACGGACATTTTGTTAACTGATAAGTGTTAGAGTTTTTATTTTAGAGGCATAGGAAGGGCTCAGAGAATAAAACGATTTATGGATGGTGACAGCATGTGTCATTGGTAAAAGCAGGGAAAATCTGAGGTCTGTTTACTCTGCCTCAGAACCAGAAACTTCAATTTTAATAAGGACTCATCCTGTTCTCTCTTGTGCAACTTCTTGTCCACATGTAGGAGATGCAGAATAGCTCCCTTGAATAATTATATTAAGGCTAGTGCTACCTATTCACTAACATGCACTGGAGCTATTAGTCAGGCTAAGCCATTAGTGTAGAAAAAATATCTAAATATCTACCTACCTCTATCTATACACACACAGAGAGAGAGAGAGAGAGAGAGAGAGAGAGAGAGAGAGAGAGACTAAATATACTAGCGGATAATGGCTAGACCATATATAAAAGTGGAACTCTGACCCACAACCTGCAGCAACCTGCCTGGAAAACCAACCCCCTATCTACAAAAAACAATGTAGGAAGGCAACCTGCTATAAGTCAGACTTGTAGGAAGCCAGATCACTATCTCTAGTGACAATTCAGGAAGGTAAACAATAACTTGTATAACAACCAGACCAAATTGACCAGGTCTTAATTAATAACTGTCGGCTTTCCTAATCTTTGTCACTACTTCCTACTTAGAACCAGCCAGAAAATGCCAAATGTGCACCCTTAACCAATCACATTGCTTGCCTGCTCCTAGCTGGCCCACCTGCAGAGTCCCCATTTTAACAACTTCTCGTCAGGGTACACCCGAAGCCTTTCCTTTTTTCTACTATGACACTTTCCCACTCCTCTGCCTGTCTTTGAGTCTCTGCCAAAAAAGCAAGTGACGTGGCTGACTCCCCTGCTATTGCAAGCTCTAAATATAGTCTTTGCTCCTTCTCATTTGGTTTGTCTTTGTTCATTTTACATGTATATGTATGTATATATACACATGTATGTATATATGTTATTAGTATGTAAAATATATATCTGTATACATATCTACACACATGCAGATATACATATATAATTTGTGTGTGTATGTATATCTCATGCAACCACTGAATTAATATTTTTAAAAAATATATTCCTGATAAAATTTTTTATGATAAAATTAATTTTAATGTATCTATCTTAAACAGAAAAATAGTAAATTTCCTAATATGTCCTTAAATATGTCTATTAAATTAAATCTATTGTATTTACTCAGTTACCACCTAAAAACATTTCACATACTACCAGTAGCGTATGTAGCTTAGTTAGGCAAATGCTGAGGTTAGAGTTAAACACCTGTGCTTGAATTCCGCTTCATACCTCACTTGCTGTGTGGCCTAGGACAAATGAGCCGCATTCTCTGTGTCTTGGGTTCTCACCTGAAGAAAACCAATGATAAATCCAAACCTATAGGGTTATGGTGAAGATGAAATTCAATGAGACTTATGGATGTACCACGTTCAGGTAGGTGCTCGATAAATACATTTATATTTTAGTACATGCAAAATAACAGGAGGCAAGAAGTGTGGGGAAAAAACTGTAGCATCAGAATCAGGGCCCCTGGATTTGCTCAAATCCAAATGCGTATGTGGAGTCCACCTTTAGCTAACTACACAGCAGCCAGAAAATGCTCATCTGCGTTAAGTAAAGTGCTGACAATGAAAAGCTGTTTAAACCAGCTTAGCTGAATCACCAGCTACTACCTGCGAGGAAGACTCTCAAGGGGAGGCAGGACCAGCCTCCGGCCATTTACAACCAAGCAGAATTGTTAACGATAACATGTGTTCAGTGGCTGTTCAGGGGATCTTTGAACGTTGGTCAAAATTAAAGCTGAGAAAGAGAAAAGTATTCAGCAGATGACAAAACAGTCCCCAATCTATTTTCACACATTTTCTAGAAAAGACTGGGTCTCTTTCAAAAGCTTTAAATAGACCCTAACAGTAAGAAATCTGGAATGCAAAAATTACATATGTACATTATATGTGTGTGTGTATATAATTATTTTTTTTTAACAATGTTCACACTAACATGGGCCAGGATGCTTTAGGAAATTGGTATAATTAAGGTAGCTTGATGGTAAGTTATTTCATAAATAACTGCACAGATTAATAAATCAATGAAATGTACTTAAAAGATGGGTGAGGGGGATCTGTTTCCTCTCGGGGTAACTTAGAAGTAGAACTAGTAAGTTCCGTAGATGCTGCCAGAGGCCCAGATTCCTGATTCACCCACCCAAAGAGGATGCAAAATCGCAGGGCGTCAGAAGATGGAATGGAAAGGGTGGTGTTATAAGGATGTTTCCCCAGGGGATGGGCGAGCAGAAGGCTCTATTCCGCATAAACAGTGAAACTACCTGGGCAATTTCCAAGTGAGAAAGCTGATGTTTATCGATATGATATAGAGCAAGGCCAGAGGTTGTCACTGTCCGTGAAGCCCGAGTGCATGTCCAGGTTCGTGCCACACCTTCTTCTAAGAACTGGGAAGGTCAGGACGTGACAAATGCAGGTGAGATTTGTCCCTGAACCCCTTTCTGAGACATTCCTTGCCTGATTTTTCCCCTCCTGTCTCCTGAATTATTCCTCAAATGCAAGAGATAACATTTTGCTTTTAAAGAGAGGTACTTTACAGCCATCTCTGAAATATTTGTTTTGCTCTATCAATGGCTAGTGTCTATTTTTGTGTATCTCCTTCAAAATAATTTTTAATCAGCATCCCACTCTTCCTATCCTAGCCCTAAAACCCCTAATTTCCAAAGTTTGATTAACTCTGTTTGTTTTGTTTTCTTGAAGTGGAGATAGATCCTATTCAGTTAAATGGATGGACATACAATACCACTAATAGAATGTTAATGTGGGAAGGAGTGCTGGGGGCCCATCCCAAGTTTTACAGATAAGTAATTGAAGCTCAGGCAGGTTTATATTCTAACCATTCTCAAGGTCCTAGGAGCAGCCATTAACAGACCAAACCAAGGTCTCCTTGACTGGTGGCCACGTCACTGCATCCTCATGGAGAGCTGTGTACAATTATTTACCCCGGGGGATCTGAGTGCTGTGTAGACATTTGAAAGTTGTATTTGTTCTTTAATTTTACACCTAAGATGAGGATGCTTAATGAAAGAATACGGAGATGGGACAGGGTGGGATGTGGGGAGAAGGAAGAGAAGCACGGTATAAGATGGGAAAAGAAAGAATAAAGAATAAAAATTGTTTGAATAGAAAAGCAATAGAAAACTCGGGGGCTGTGACAAGGCAAATCCTTCATGCAACAGGAAGCCCCGTCAAACACAGAGCCACCCCTCCAGGGGCTTCAGGAAGTTAGTTTACCTGGAAACTGTGCACTCCAGTATATCAGAGGGGAGAGAGAGATAGAGAGAGAGAGAGAGAGAGATTAGACAGATAAATAGAGCATTAAACAGTACCGTGCACTGTCAGGTATCAGGCCAAGCATTAATATTAACTCTAAATATTTTTAAGTACTCCAAAACTAACACAGCAAAAAGGAACAAACTACATTTTTTTTTTGCTTTTATAAGCATCTTAATTACAGAAACAGTCAATGATTATATTTACAATTTACGTTTCATTATCACATGGCACAATAACTAACCTAACACATCTTTTTTTTATTTCAGCATATTATGGGGGTACGGATGTTTAGGTTACATATGTTGACCTTCCCCCCCAACCCCCTAAGTCAAAGCTTCAAGCATGTCCATCCCCCAGATGGTGCACATCGCACTCTTTGTGTATGCATATACCCATCCTCTACTCCCCCTCCCACCTGTCCAACACCTAATAAATGTCATTCTTATATGTGCACTTAGGTGTTGATCAGTGAAACCAGTTTGCTGGTGATACATGTGGTGCTTGTCTTTCCATTCTTGGGACACTTCACTTAGTAGAATGGGTTCCAGCTCTGTCCAGGAGAATACAAGAGGTGCTATATCGCCATTGTTTCTTACAGCTGAATAGTTGAATATATTGATGTAATTTCCAGCTGAATTGCAATATGAAAATATCCTGGCACATCAGGCTTCGAGGATTACCTAGAGCTGCAGTCCCCGTCCCCTGGACCGGTACTGGTTCACAGCCTGTCAGGTACTGGGAAGCAGAGCTCTGCTACCCTGCCCCTCTCCTCGCCAGCCCCACCCCAGTGAAAAAATTGTCTTCCATGAAACCGGTCCCTGGTGCCAAAAAGGCTTGAGAACTGCTGACCTAGAGTATCCTATTTTTTTTTTAATTTAAAGAGGCTTATTCTGAGCCAAATTTGAGGACCATGACCCAGAGCCACACCCAAGAAGCCTTGAGCAAGTGGACTCACCATGGTTGGGTTACAGTTTGGTTTTATACATTTCAGGGAGACAGGGCTTATAAGTAAAGTCATAAATCAGTACATGGAATAAAGTATCCTGCTCTCAGATTCCATGAGAGCAGAATCATATCATGTACATCTTTGTATCTGTCAAAGGGCACAGCCG
>CAUYSK010011914.1:0-24621 GCA_963575035.1 Avahi laniger | reverse complement strand
AGACCAGCCTGAGCAAGAGCGAGACCCCATCTCTACTAAAATTAGAAAGAAATTAATTGGACAACTAAAAATATATAGAAAAAATTAGCCGGGCATGGTGGCGCATGCCTGTAGTCCCAGCTACTTGGGAGGCTGAGGCAGGAGGGATCACTTGAGCCCAGGAGTTTGAGGTTGCTGTGAGCTAGGATGACGCCATGGCACTCTAGCTCGGGCAACACAATGAGACTGTCTCAAAAAAAAAAAAAAAAAAAAAATTCAAATGCATTTACCCTTTATACAAGTCTACTTCCAGGAATTTATCCCACAGATATATTTGCACATGTATAAAATGGTCCATGCACTGCAGCACTGTTGCTAACAGCAAAAAAATCCAAGTTTGAGAACTAATTAAATAAATTACAGTGCATCTCTACAATGGAATGCTATGCAGCAATGCAAAAAAGAAAATGTTCTCCACATACTCAAACAGAAAGAGCTCTAGGCTGGGCATGGTGGCTCATGTCTACAATCCTAGCACTCCGGGAGGCCGAGGCTCCTCAAGCAATCCTATGGATTCGAGATCAACATTAGCAAGAGCGAGACCCTGTCTCTACTAAAAATAGAAAAATGAGCTGGGGGTAGTGGTGTGTGCCTGTAGTCCCAGCTACTTGGAACGCTGAGGCAGGAGGATTGCTTGAGATCAGCAGTTTAAGGTTGCTATGAGCTATGACTATGAGGCGGCCACTGCACTCTAGCCTGAGAGGCAGAGCAACACAATGTCTCAAAAAAAAAAAAAAAAGAGGAAAAAAGAAAGAGCTCCACAACAAAATGTACTGAGCTGAAAAAAATATAAGGTATAGAACAACAGCATAATATGCTTTATTTTGTATGCATAAATACCTCTAGGAGGATGCTCCCCCAAAACAACACTGCTTTCCTTGGGCAGGATGAAGAAGGACTAGGTAGACTGGGGGCAGGGATGGGTATTTTCCTATACACCTTTATACAGGTTGAGCATCTCTTATCCAAAATGCTTGAGACCAGAAATGTTTTGGGGATTTTGCAGTTTTTTTAATTTGGGAATATTTGCATATACATAATGAGATATCTTCTACAAATAGCCTAAAGGTAATTCTGTGCAACATAAAACAAAGTTTTGACTGTGTTTTGTCTGTGACTTATGAGGTCAGGTGTAGAATTTTCCAATTGTATCACAGTGGTGCTCAAAAGTTTCAGATTTTGGAGCATTTTGGATTTCAAATTTTCGGATTGGGGATGCTCAACCTATATATGTATATTTTTGTCTTTTCTATTGTATGAATATATTATCTATATAAAACATTACACTTAAAAACATGCAATAAGAGAAAAAAGAAACACTTCAGTTATTTAAAGGAATTAAAATCAATTAGATTTACTGATATGCAATGATACCCTAAAGGAAAAATGCCAAGTGACCAAGTGAGTACAGTATACTTCCATTCACGTGCTTTACAAAAAGATACATTCATAATAGATGCATCTCCGTAAATATATACAAACTAGGACAGATGACTGCTTCTGAGGAAGGCAAACAGAAGACTCAAAGATGCACCTGACGTTGCAGGTACTTTGCTACTGTTTGATTATTATTTTCTTTACTATATGAAGTTTTGTTTATAAAATGAATTTCAAATGTTTATCCCCAGCCAGATCTTACCTCTGAGCTCTAGATCTGTATTTTCAACTGCCTGATTCAACTGCCCCACCTGGATTTCTCACAGGCACCTTCAATCCAGTAAACACAAATCCAAACTTTTGATCTTTCCCCACAAAACCTGGTCCTCCCCTCCAGTGTTCCTTGTCATTGTTGATATTGCCACCCCTTCAGTGCTCAAGTTAAAAAGCTGTGTTCTAGATCCCCTCTCTTTGTTCCTCTCACATCCAGCGAGTCGCCAAGCCCTGTGGATGCTGTCTCTTCATGACATCCATATCTGCTCACTGGCAGTGCCACGAACCAAGCAATCATCTGTGGCTCAACTTTGCCATGGTCGTCTCCCCACAGCCGCTTTTGCCTCCTTCTCTTACAATCCAATCATTCTACTCCCCTACTTACAAGCTTTCTGTCACTTTCAGCAGCTTCCTCACTTTGGGGAAGTAACATGATCAGATAGATTAGAAAGGGGCCAGAATTCTCAATACAGTCTACATGGTTTGGCCTTTTCTAGTCCTTTCGCATGCCATTCTCCCATCTCGCTCTTTACATTTCAGCCACACTTGCTTTCATTTAGTTCCTCAAGCTCTCCTTTCCTCAAGGCCTGACTTGCTGGGCCCACATCTCTCCCAAAACAGCACCACTGTAAGCATCAACCACCTCTGATCTTCCTAGTTTCAGTTTAAATGCACTCTCTCCAGAGTATCTCTTCTGATCTTCCAGACTAGGTCAGAACCCCGGTTTTGTGCTGGCTTAGCACCCCTTCTTCAAATAACTTACTGCAACAATAATTAAACAATCATAAAACAAGCTGTTTAACATGTATCCCTCTAACAATCTGTTTAAGAACAAGAACAGTTTTGCTCACTGCCATATCCTAAAATAATGCCTACGTAACACTTTTTGAATGAACGAATGAACAGAGGGAGGCAGAACTAAAGGGGAGCACAAAATCCTGCACGTAAGAAGGGCTCATGTCCGCAGCAGCCTCCGAAAGGCACAGCATCCTGCCCTGACTCTCGCCTCAGCGGTCCTGGCTGGTTTCCAACATCGCCTGCTTACCACGTTCTCTGGAGACTGGAGCTGGCCGGGCAAGGCTGGGCTGCTATTGTAGCCGGAGGTCATCCCAGACGAGAGGCTTCCATTGGAGCTGGTGCACAGGGAGCTGGAGTTGGCCAGCGTATGTAGTTTTTCTTCTTCCTGGGAAGGCCAGATCAACATCAGCCAGCTTCTGATGCCCCCTCACCACCTGCACTCCTCCCACTCCAAACCAGCCCTTCTCACCTCCACAGCTCCTACCACCCACCCACCCCCGGTGCCTCCCGACTCAGCCTCACACCCCACGCTTTCCCAAAGCCATCGCTCCTCACACTGCCCCACAGCCCCGCCACAAGCCCAAGCCTCTTCCTCCCCGCGGCGTGGAGACAGGAGCTGGTCTGACGAAGACATAAAGAGGGATCAAGCTCAGCTTTGGGCTGACACCAGGGGTCCCACTCTCTCGTCCAAATATTATGTCCCAAGAGTCAGAGGCAACCACAGTGAAGGCTGATCCAGTCTGAGGTCTGCCGCGGGCTCCAGGCCTATCCTAAAACGAGAGGCTCGCCCCACTGCCCACCCTAAACAGCTGGGAAACGATCTGCTGGCGGATTCTTAGCTTCTCTTGTTCTGTCCGCTCCCGCAGTCGGTCCCGGGCCCGGGCAATCTCCACCTTTGCCTCCTCGCGGGCTCGCTGGTAATCCCGCAGCATCAGCTCTATGTCAGAAGGGGGGTGAGCAGACCTCGATGCTGGCTCTGGGCTCCTGGGGAAGATTGCAGGATGGAAAGATACCTTCTAATATGATGGGTGGGTGACAGTCCTGGCTGGCCCACCCCAGGCTAGCTCAACACCACCTCCTTGAAGGATCCATCCTCCTTTGCCCCTGGGGTCTTAAAGTTTGATTTTATGTCCTCAGGAGATGTTGCTGGACAGAGAGGAACAGGCCGTTCTGAGGCCCAGGCCTGCAGACTCGCACAGTGTGTTGAAGTGCCTCTGCCCATCCTTTCCCAGGACTCTTCTTTGCCCAGTCCTCCCTCACCCTACTCCCTCCTGCATCCTTTTTTCCATTTGCCCCAGTCTCCCACAACCACTTCCACTCAACCACAGACATGGAGGACCCCCCAGGGGTCCAGTCCCTGCTCCCCACAATCCCCCGCCCACCACAGAGCCTGCTCCCTGCAGAGTTCTGAGTCCACCCTCACCTGGTGGTCTCCACAACATCCTTCCTCAGTTGCTGCAGGTATTCTCTGCGCCTACTGGGCAAGTCAAGGTCCCGGATGGGGAGATCTCTGTTGGGCAGGAGGCTCAGTTGTTTCTGGGGGCTTAGGCTTCGTGTCCGGCGGAAGTTCTGAAGTCGCTCAGCCCGCTCTCTCCTGAGGGTCTCAATGGTTGTTTTTTGCCTGAGACAAAACGTGATTGACTCACTGAGGCTGGCCCAAATGCCCTTCACCTCAAGTTCTACCTCTGACCCCTGGAAGATCCCAGAGACAGACAAGGGCCAAGGGAACAGGAAGCTGTTAGTCCGCTCGGGTTCTTTCCTCTCAGCCCACCCTTCGCCCTCCCAACTCCAGGCTGGCGGCCCTTACCGAGCACAGATCTCCTCCCAGGTGGGCAGCACAGGTTCAACGGGAGTGAGTGCCTCCCCCGTCCCACTCTGCAGCACCTGCAGCAGGGCATCTGCCTCCCCGAAGCCATGGTGCAGTTTTGCTTCCGTGAGTTCCATGCTCAGTGAGGGGTTCTGGGCCCCAACTTGCAGGGGGATCTGCTCCCTCTGGGCCCACTCAGGATCCTGGCTCTGGCCTTCAGGAGGTTGTGGGGCGCCTCTGCCAGAGCTGACATCACAGCTGGCCCCAAGCTCTTCAGTCACACCCAGGCCCCCAGAAGAGCCATCCTGAACCCCACACCAGTTACTAAATTTATTATGCACTGGGAGGTCCCACAGACCATGATGCTGGGGCTCGGGGGCCACGTACATCTGGGAACTGGGGCGCAGCAGCCCCTCAGGCTGGCAGGCCTGACGTGGGCTCAAAGCAGAACCCTGGAGCTTTGCAGTATCAGACAGCTCAGAGACAGGGCAGAGGCTGAGGTATTGGAGGCCTCCCCACGAAGAGGAAAAGTCCAGAGTAGGTTGTGGCTCCACTGGGGACACTGTCCTGCTCTGCCATCGACTTGGTTCCCTATCGCTCAGTGGGCCATGCTCTGGGGAAACGGCCTCTTCAGACACGAAGCTGTCGGCCAGCCCCTGGCTCCTGCGCGGCGGCGGTGGAGGTAGCAGTCTGCTTGCGACAGCGATGGCGGTGCTGGGCTGACACTGCTGAGGCGGCTGCCCTACAAGACCAACCTGGAGTCCTGGGCTCTGTGGTGGGCTGCGTGGGGAGCGTAACTCAAGGAAGGGCCTCCCATAACTTCTTTCTGAGGGATCTTGTCCACCCAGAGTCTTAGCTCTCTGGGAACCATTTGACTCATCAATGGTCTGGGAATAATTGTCCATTAGAGGCTCTAGGGTGGCAGGAGGATCTGGGCTGGAGTCAAGCTTCCAGTGACCATCAAGAGGGTGTGCTGAGGGGGCTGAGGGAGTCAAAGAGCCTGGAGGGAGACCTGACTCTGGGGCACTGGCACTAAGAGCGAGGATTGGAGAGGAGGCCCTGTCCACCAGCGAGGCACTTGTGGGGCCCAGCTTCTGCACTCCAGGCTCCCTGACGGACTCTGAAGTATGGGGGAAGAGCCCTGGGGAGTGAGAGGTGCCGAGGCTGGAGTTGCCGACAGCCACGCAACAGGATTCCGCTGGCTGGGAAATGGGAGGCAGGAAAGCGTCAGGAACCGGTGGGATCACAGAAGGGCGGGCCTGCCCAAGGGGGTCTTTTTGAAACCTGAAGTGGGCTGAGGGTGTCAGAGGGCTCTGGGACGTGCAGTGTGAGCATTCTTCCTGAAGATCTGGGGGCTGTGCCATTTTCCATGCCGTTTCCTCTGCCTCTCTCTCCTGAGATGCCCCTGGGACGTCTCCCCTTTTTTGAGACATGGTTGAAATATCTGAGCTCAGCACTTTAAAGATCATCACATTGTCTTCCTGAGGTTTGGCTCCTGAGGCCTGGTGGCACAGAGAAGGTGAGGCCAGGTCGGTCTGGCTGCCCTCATCCACAGTGGTTTGAGTATAGCCATCCATCATAAGGGCCTGTGGGGCCTGATCAAGGGTGTCCCTTTTGGTGTTCTGTTCCTTTCTGGCCACACCGGGCTGGGAGAGACTCCCAAGCAGCTCTGAGGTACTGTGCAGGAGCTGTGAGAGGTGGAGAGACAGGCTGTGCATGCTGGCCCACGAGGCCAGATCAGGGGCTGACGCGGCGCTGGCTTCAGGCTGAGAGATGTCAGTGCAGCTCCAATGGAGCCTGCAACCCAGGGTCTGTGTGCCCTGCTCAAATGTGTTCGCCCTGACCTGTCCCGCAGGGCAGTCTGTCTCTGACTGATACAGCGGCATAACCTCATCCACTGGACCTGCAGCACTTCCTTCAGCCAAGCGGGACTCACCCCTCAGACAGCCTGCTCCACCAGGGGGGCGGGGTCTCTTGTCAGAACCCAAAGTGGGGGCTGCTCCTTCAGGGCCGGTCAGGACATGGGGGTCCCCTAAGACAAATGAGGAACTCCATACATTTGAAGCTTGGGCATTCTCAATGCTGTTGCAGGTGTTTGTCAGGTCCCAAGCACTGGCATGGGTGCTGAGGTGGGAGTGGAATGGCGAGTTCTGGTCTTCTAGGCCATTGCCCATAGTGGAGCCCATGCTGGAGCATAGGGCCACATTTGACGGTATCAGGCCCTGGGGTTCCTGGCTACAGGAGACATCAACCGCACTGCCAAACACATATTGCTTCCAGCCAACACACGCAGGTCCCTCTGGACACCAGGGCGGGACGTAGGGATCAATATCGCTGGAGCCAAAGTGCAACATTCCTTTGTCTACCTGAGAGAACCAATTCTCTGGTCTGACCTGGACACCCAGGTGCTCTGGCTTTCCCTGCTGCGCCTGATCCAAAGCACCAGCCATCCAGCTGGTCACGAGAGCAGGGGTTGGCATGCACGAGAGAGTAGACGACGTTGGGTAAGGAGGGGTGGTGGGTTTTAGGGGCCTGTGATCAGCAGTGCCATCAACCAAGTTAGATGAGGCTTTCTCATGGCAGTCCTCAGCCTTCAGAGATGTTCTCAGCACTGATTTTCCCGAGGAAAAGCCCCTGAGGTGTGGGTTCCACAATCTGTTAGGCCCCTGCGTGTCCTCGTCTGCAGGGGAAGTAGGCTTCACACTCAAGTTCAGCTCTTGAAGAGATCGAGAAGAGCTGATCACAGAGAACTGTGGTCTAGGGGAGGACTTGGAGTGTTCAGGGCCAGAGAAGACTGCGATCACAGGACGTGAGCACCTGTGGCGGGGCTGGCCATGCCTCTGGGCGGCAGACTGTGGTGCTTCCCTTTGCCCCAAGGGCACAGCAGCTGGGTCTTCGAAGCTCAGTGAGAAAGGCTTGGCCACAGCCATCTCCTCTTTCCCAGCATTCATAATCTGACAGCCATCCAAGCCACCTTCCTTGGAAGGTGGGGTATTCCTGCCCTGGGCAGGGTCTTCATCACCACCTGAATCCTGGTCTCTCTGCTGCTCTTCCTCCTCCCAGGGACTGTCACCCTGGGGACTGCAAGTGTGTTTTAACTTTGCTACAAACTTGGCTTGGGGATCCAAGCAATTGTGATCCCTGGACTCCGTGGCAATCTGTGGGTTTTCTGACAGGCATCTGATGGTATTTTCGAGACATTCATGCTGTGACTCTATCACTGACCCACTCTCAGCAGACCTTTCACTTAAATTCAGGGTGTGTGGTTCCCGAGTTGTTGCAGGTGGTTCTCCCTTTGTTTGAGACACCTGTGCATTCTGGCAGCCTACAGAGCTGTCCCGAAACTTCCTCAGTGGCTCGGAGTACGTGCCTGCAGGGAAAGGGGCAACCTCAAGTTCTGTGCTGGCTTTCTTCTCAGTAACCTTTTTTTCAGGAACCCCTACTGAACTTGAGCTTCTGTCAGCAGCTGGGTGGCTGAGGAAACCTGTTTTCACATCAGGGACAGAATGGGAGTTGCACCCTTGAGCTGGAAATAGGACAGCAGCCATAGAGGAGGGCTCAAGAGTGCTGCTCTCTGTTGGTCTAAATTCCATATTCATGTCTTGGGGCTCAAGGTCATGTGCCAAGAGCATGTCAGGTTCCCTGGAAGAGCTCTCTCTTCTCTCATCCATTTCGCAGGCTGTGGAAGCTACTACACAGGCTTGGTGGACAGTATGTGGGGCAGTCTTGAAAGTCTCCTTCCCCGGGTCACTATCTCCACAACACAGTAAAGTGGAGGAATGGGAGGAACAAGCATGAGTAGCAACATGTTGAGAATTGCACGACTGGCAGCAAGGAATTCTGCTCTCCTCTTCCCCTCTAGATGGGCTGAGAGTCCGACTGCCTTCAATGCTCCCTGAGAAGACAAGGCAATCTAAAGTTTCCCTTCGGCATCTGCACAGAACTTCTTCCCTAACTTCCCCAGGATCTGGGCTAGGTCTTTGATCTGGAAATGAAGTTGGCCTGGGATGTCTGCTGTCAGCCCCGCAGACTTCTGTCTGCCCAGACACAATACTTCCTTTCCACTTCACATGCTGCTGGGCGGGAGCTCCCAGTTCAACCCCTCTCATGGTTCCAGAGAGAACAGTCCCTTGTTTGGGACTTGCCCTCCCTTCTTCTAAGCTAATGGAGGCCTCAAAGCTTTGAACATCGTCTTCCTTAGAAGAGAGACTTGGGGAATTCTGAGCATCACAGATCACAGGCTGACTTTTAAGTTGGGCTGTTTCTTCTTCCTGTGCAGTCTCTAAGAAGTTACCCGAACCTCCTCCATATGTGGTATCTAGAGTTCTAGGTTCCTGGTGCTCTGGGCTGCTGTCCCTACTGCCAGGCAGCATGCCCTCTGCAGTCTCCCATGCAGCTGGCTGACTTCGCCCATGCAGAATCACTCCAGGATCATTACAAGGGGCCTGAGAAGATAAGGCAGCCACTACTTCCTCTGATATTGCCTTCCTGTCCCACTCCACAGCTGCTGAAGAAAGAAGACTGTCTGAGGCCAAAGGATCAGCAGAGGAAGATGTACTGATTGCTTCTTTCTCTATGATTTCAAAAGAACTAGAGTGACATGTGACCTGTTCACAAGCTCCCAGGAAATGTTTCAGTTCTCCACTACAATGTCTTTTGTCCAAAGCAGAGGTAGCATGGGAGGCAGCTTGCATGGGATGCCGTGGCCCTCTGTCAATTTCAGAGTTAGGTGGAGGTTGAAAGCTGTCTGCAGAGAGGGGTGTGGCCTGGACTTTTCTCTTATCAACTGACAGATGTCCTGGTTCAGCAGATGGAGATACACCGTGAGGCCCCTGTGCTTCACCCTCATTCCTGGTCCCGTCTGACACTGACTGGTCCATTTGTGTACACTGAGGCCTGCCAGCAGCCCTTGAAGAACATTCAAGTTCTAGTAAAGTTTCATAGTAAGGAAAGACTGTCCCTCCAGCCACAAGGTCATTAAGCTGCTTTCCCTGGGCTTTTGCCTGTTTGATCTCCTCCAAGATAGCCAGGCACATGGATGCATAGACAGAGGGCTCCAACAGCCTGGGCTCTGGAGTAGGTACCCTCGGCAGGGAAACAGGTGCTAAGAAAGTACTGCTGCTAAGTCTGAGGGCCTCAGCCGCCTCCTCTGCCTTCTGCCTTGCCTCTGTATCCTGGTCATCATCATCTTCTAAGGAGAAGCTGACTCTCTTTTCCAGCTGACTAGAGACCCTCCTCAGGGAACTGGCTCTTATATTCTTTTGTACAGCTACCTCAGCTTCAGAAGCAAAACCTTCCCTGGTACTCATGCCCATAGAGGCTATTCTGAGGCCCCTTGCTTGGTCTTGGGGGCTGGTCCTTGCTGATATCCTGGCCTCAGTGCTCTCTGGTGCACCAGACTGACGATGAGATCCCAGGGCCGTGGATATCACAGACTCACAGTGAGCAGCATGTGCCACGAAAGAGCCTCCTCCGTCTCCCTGAGGGCTGTGGCTTCTGGTCTCTCCACTCTGGTCCTGAAGCTCTACTCCAGTTATCAAGGGGCTATTATGAATTTTCAACACTGTGGGGTCCAGCACAAAGTCAGTTGAAGAGATGCCTACAGCATCAGACTCATGAAGACAGCTTCTTGGCAGGCTTGGAGAATTCAAGGGCAAGGTATTTCCCAGGTCTTGGGGAGGAGTTGAAGAGGGGTCTGTCTGGCTCAACAATGGGCAGACAGTCTCCTGGCTGAAAAATGTGTCCATATAAAGCTGACTTGGACTAGGAAGTTTCTGAGTCGAGACCATCTTATTTTCTTCCTCCTGTAGGCTCCCTCCCACTTGCACAGCCATTTCAACTCTGCCTTGAGCTTTTGGCTCCTCTCGCGTGGAACCACTTATGTGTTCAGTAGTTTGGGTTTCTTGAAAATCTTTCATAGTCTCCAATTCCTTGAGACTTCCTAAGTCCCAAGGCTGCCCTTTGAGGCTTGCGGACACCTTTACCCACTCACTATCATTCTCAGAAGACCTCTCTGGCCTGGGCTGCAACAGCAGAGCTCTAGCCAACGATTTTACTCTCCTTGGGTGAAGAGAAGTGTTGATGGACTCTCTGAGAGTTGTACATATCCCTAAAGAATCACACATATCCCTGGCGGATCTGTCTAACTCTGCTGAGTGGGTGAGCCCTCTCACAGATCTATTCTCTTGTACACATTCCCTTGACACGAAGGGGTTTGGGGTGATTTTCTGGACCCAGTTCCCAGTGCTACTGATAACCTCCATTTCTCTGGCTTCACCATCCCTAAAGATGACATCATCTGTCTGTTTTGGAGAAGATGGCTGATCCTTGAAGGCCAAACAGTTTCCAGAGCTGGCTGGCCTAAGGATATGGTCAGCCTTCTCCTGATCCTTCTGGTCCTGGAACACAAACTCCTTATTGATTTCTCGTGTATGCGAGGCATGAAGCTGCTTATCCTGCTTGGATTCAATTTCTAAGATGCCATTTTCCAGCTGCATGACACTCCTAATTAGCCTTGCCATTTCATCAGCACTATTAACCCTTTTATTCTGTTTCTTTCCAGAAGGTTCTTCTTTGAGGTTTAACATTTGTGACTTTCCAGGGCCCTTGCATTCACTGGGGTTTCTTTCTCGAGAGCATGTAACTAACTGGCATCTTTCATGTGCAGACTCTGTCCCTGGAAACTTAAACTCTTCTGAGCTATCTTGGGGATGAAGAGCTTTTCCAAGCAGCCCAGTTTCATTTTTCCCTTCCCACATTGGACTCTCATCCTCAGCCACTATCACTGGGCTGCTTACTTTGTGATGTACTGATCTAGACTCCAAAGAAACAGCAGTTTCCCCTGGCATGTCCTTTTCAAGGCCTAAATTGATGGTTTTACAGATGAAATCAGACCTGGCTCCAGAAGGGAACTGTCTCTTTACATCACAGGCCTGGGTCGGCCTTAGAACTGTACTCTGACCCTGCCTTTCCTCTCCCCTGGCCTCAGATTCACAGATGAGGAAGAGAAGCTTCCCAGACCCCAAACTATCTGAGGAAGTGGCCTCTTCTCCCTCAAGTGCTTCAAGACCATGTTTTATATTCAAAATTCCAACTTGATTTTCAAATTCACCTATTTTTGTGCTGGCAGAAGGAAGAAAAGGTCTGTTCTGAGCAACAAAAAAGTAAACTGAATTATGGCTTTCTTCTTTAATATTTCCAGAGCATTTCCCTAATTCTCTGATAACTCCCTTGGTGTTTAGATCAACTGGCCTCTCTGCTGTGACCCACTGAGATGAGGCAATCTTAGAATCCTGGTTTTGTAACAGCACTGGCAAATTATTCTTCAAATAAGAATTTTGGAGGACTTGGTGGTGACCAAAGCCCCAGGCTTCCCTAGCGGGTGGGGAAGGCACCCTTGCTTCTCTGCAAGCTGGAATCTCTAAGGCAGTTTCTGTGAGGGCATCCCTGCTTTTGGTCACATAGAATGTTTCTAAGGCAGGTGGCTGCAGGGAAGATGGGAATGGATTCCAGGGAGCAGAGTGGAGGTACAGCTCTGGACCTGAGGGAAAGGCAAAGGAAACATTTTTATGTCTTTCAACTACTTCCTTAGCTCTCTCCTGGCAATCTGCCTTTTCTTCCTGTAGGGGACAGTGGCTGTTGGGACTTAATTGCCTTGGTTGGATTACACTATTTTCCCTGAGAGGAGCCCAGCCTTGGGGTGGATGATCTGCTTTGGTGGCTATGGTGACAGTACTGTGACAAGCGCTCTTCTGGAAAAAATACTCATCAGAGGAAGTCATAAGTCCAGGTTTCCTGCTACCCTGAAAGCACTCTTGCAAGTTGTTCTGTTTGACTTCACCAGATTCTATCATGGAATTTGGTATTTTGTTCTCTTCTGAAAAGACCTGTGCATTCATAGATCCAGAAGCCAATGATTCTAAGTCTGCTGAATAAGTTTCATTATAACTCACCTCTTTGTCACTAGCGCTAAAGAAATCTGAAGTACCTTCTAACTTGGCACTCAAACTGTCCTGTTCTTTCTCTGCTCTCACACGCCTGATTTTGGATAAACAGATTGGAACGTTATTAAAATCCAGACTGCCAGATACCCTTGGACCAGCTGGCAATATAATATCTCCTCCTTTGCCAGAAGCTTGGGTCAGGGAACCAGAGTCCTCCTCAAGGCAGAGGAAAGCTGGCCTGGGCTCTTCTATGGCCTCCAAACCAGGATGAGAGAGTTCAAGAAGATACTTTTGCTGAAGGGCAGCCCAATCCCTTTCCTGGGTGCTGCCTACATGAGTGAATGTCGCGGCAGAGGCAGCTGGCACACCTGACACACTAGAATTGTGGGATACTTCAAAGCTGCCCTGCTGGGCTGTGTCAGAGATACCTCTGCCCTGAGAGGAGCCATCAGCTCCTGGTTGAAGAAGACTCTGAGTTCCCCAGAGTGACAGCTTGGATGTACCAGAAGCAGAGGTTGTGTCTTCATCTCTTGCACTGCAGGGTAGCTCAGTACTGCCTTGGGGCAGTTTGGAGCTATATGACGGGACCGTTTCTACACCTGATGGCTCTAGTTCTTCAATATTTAGCCAGTATCCAGTCCTCTCCTCATCACAGGACTGAAATTCCTGTATATCAGGACTTGGACATAAAGAACCCACTATTCCTGGGGGGCTGCTGGTATTGATCTTGGAGTCACAGGAAAACCAGGAATCCATGGACATCAATGGGCTGTCTCTTGAAAGCTGCATGTCTTGGGGAGAGTTGGCTCGTTCAGAGCAGCTTGCCTCCACCTCTGACTCAGACAGCTCATAATGGGGCTGGAACTGGGGATCAAGGTGAAATAAGTTGCTCATTGGCAGGATGGCATCCAGCCTAACTCCTGCCCTGTGGTCAATGGCATCAAGCCTGTGCGTTGCCTCCTGGTCCACTATGGGCAGACTGAAGTTCTGCGGGTGCCAAAAAGTCTCTGTGGGTATCTCACCAGCTGAACCAAGGAAAGGCTCTTCCTGCTGGTCTTCCCCCAGTTCCCCTCCAGCATCAATCAGGCTATCCATGGAAAAGCTCCTGTGAGCTTGAGCAAGTAGAACACTGTCTGAGGGCACAGTGAAGCCCCTTACAGAGGTTATAGTTCTGATCCTGGGCTGGCCATGGTTGGTGGGATGACTGCCCCCTGGGCTATCTTTGGGGCTTTGGTACTCCTTTTCAGCCAGTGAGTCCTCAGATATTTGGCTATTGTCACTTTCAGAGTTCTCTGGCTCTGGGAGATTCCATTTCTTCCCCTGGGGGTCCTCTGGCTTCAGTGGCTCCTTCAGGGCTTTGGCATAGACACAGGAGAGAGAATCCTCTGAGTAATCGCTATCTGTATCAGATAAATCATTGTCTTTTTCCCTTGCATGGAATACTACTGGGCTGGAATCTCTGAGTGGGGCCATGGTGTCTAGGTCCTCTGCATTGTGTTGTCTCTTCAAAGGACTGCCATGAGACAAATGAGAGGACTTTTGGGCAATGTCTCTGACCCTAGCTGCCAATACTCTCTGATGCCTTTTTGATGCCTTGCTTGGAGAAGGTGGTTTGTATTCTGCCCGAAAAGTCTTGCTTGCCTTTCTATGCACGGCTGCCTGCTTGGGTCCTTGAGGATATAGGGAACTGCAAGTGGCTCTCTTAGAAGCCCTGTGGGTCTCAAGGTTCCCTTCTTCTTGCCACCCAGCTTGTCTGTGGCCAGGGCCTGCTAGTCCCTTAGCCCTTCTGATCTGGGTGGTAGGGGTGAGGGTCTTTGGCTCATCCCTTGGCTTTAGCTTGTTAGCTGATTGGCTCCAAGACGCTAAGCTCTGGGACACCATCCAATGGGGCTTACCCACTTGATCCATTTCCTGGATGCCAACAGACTCGGGGCTCACAGTGAGGCAAGTGTCTGGAGCTGAGGCTCCCCTATTGGCCGAGGCTCCTCTGGCTGTACAGGGCTTCCCTGGGCCTGAGGAATGGAGGCCATTCTTGCGGAGACACCCTGTCCTTGGAGGGTAAGAAGCAGCCCGTGGCAAATACTCTTCCAATGGTGTTTTCTCTGATATTTGGTGAGTGGGGTCAGGCACAGGTGGTGACATGGTGGAGGAATCCAAATTCAGGAAAACACTGTGGAGACAAGGAAAGCTATCTCAGAAGAAGTAAGAGGTCCCCTACTTCCTGCTGACCGAAAGAATATAAATTTCCACTTAGTTTGTTCTGAAAGACATTAGAAACCAGGCCCATGTTACCGTCTCTTATAGACCGCAAAGCCAGAGAAAAGCTCTATAGGTACAATAGGTAACTGTGGACTATGATCTTTGCTGAGAGGCCCCAGGTACACCCTGTTCCTCAATTTTTTTGTTTTTGTTTTATTTTGAGACAGGGTCTCATTCTGGAGTGCAGTGGTGTCATTATAGCTCACTGTAGCCTCAAACTCCTGGGTGCAAGCAATCCTCCTGCCTCAGTCTCCCTAGTAGCTAGGACTACAAGCGTGTGCTACCACATTCGGCTAATTTTTCTGCTTTTTGTAGAGATGGGGTCTTCGCTCTTGCTCAGGCTGATCTCAAACTCCTGACCTCAAGCAATTCTCCCTTCTCAGGCCTCCCAGACTGCTAAGATTACAGGTGTGAGCCACCACACCCAACCCTCAATTTCTTTATATTATAAAAACGTTGAATTGAATCTAATCATACTTTTAGGGAAATTTTCCAGTTGATAGGCGATATGAGAATGGAGGAACAACTTAAATGATATTACGAGGAATCTAAAGATAACTCTATAAAGTGGTACATTCTATAGAACTGATCTACTTTAACAATATTCATATTCAATAATACAAAGAAATAAAAATAAAACAAAAAGAATGATTAAAAGAAACCTAAAAGGCACATTGCATGCAGTGTGTAAATCTTGGATCTTGATTCAAAAAACCAACTATAAATAGAGATTTTTTGAGGCAATTAGAGATTTTTTTTTTTTTTTGGAGATAAGGTCTTGCTGTCTTGACCAGGCTAGAGCGCAATGGGCTCACTATGACCTCAAACTCCTGGGCTCAAGCGATCCTCCTGAGTAGCTGGGAATAACAGACATGTACTACTACACCCAGGTGATTTTTTTGTTTTTTAAGAGATGGGGTCTCACTGTGTTGCTCAGGCTGGGCTCAAACTCTTGACCTCAAGCAATCTTCCCACTTCGGCCTCCCAAAGTGCTAGGATTATAGGCGTGAGCCACTGCACCTGGCCCAACTAAAGAAATTTGAATGTGGCCTAGGTTTTAGATTATATCAAGTAATCTTAATTTTGGTAGTTGTGATAATAACATTGTGCTAATAAGGAAAATTCATATTTTTAAGAGATATATACTTAAAAATGTAGAATTAAAATGACATGATGTCTAAGAGTTGCTTTAAAATACATCAGAAAGCAGGAATATGGGGAGACACAGCAAGTGTAGTAAATCCTGATAATTGCTGAATGGGTGATAAGTGTACTATTCTATTCTCTCACCCTTGAGTATGTTTAAAATTTTTTCATAATAAAAAGGCTTTAAAAAGCCCACCTAGTACTCTGAAGACCAAAGAGGTGAGCAAACAATGCCAATAGGCATCAGTTGTGAACTTCCTGCAGAGGCCCTGAGGATATAAAAAGGTCTAAGATACAGGCCTCTGGTCCAAGGAGTTTGGGAGATAACATATCCTCCCCCCCTCTATTGCATGTAAGGAGTGACGGAGAAAAGAAATAAGGACGATCCTGGCGTGAACCTGGGAGTCAAAAAGATGTACTCGCTCACCATGTCGGAGGTGGGGCCAGGACGCTGACTTAAAGTGCAGGGCAAGGAGGGAGGGAGCGGAAGGCAGTGTGGGAATGAAGAAGTCTGGTTACATGCAGGATGAGACGGAGGTGGGATATGCAGGACACACAAGGAATGTATATAGGTAATCCAGGTCTAACGAGCAGATGAAAAATAAGGCCGAGAGCCTTGCCCAGAAGACAGCATCGAAGAGGCCAGAATCACTACTCTGAGGGTGAGGAATAAGGGAGAAGACTGAGTCTGAAAAGATATACAGAGAAGGAAGAGGAGTGCCAGAGAAGGGGAAAGTGATGAGGGAGAGAGGAGCACACGTCTCTCATTTTCACAGATGGAAGAAACTGAGGCACTGGGGAGTAAAGAACATTGCCTGGGCAACTATGTTATACACTTTAGCCAAGTGCTTCCAGGTGACAACCACGGGCTGTACCTGTGTAGCTGGGGTGAGTGCTGGCTGCAGAGCCTTTGGAGGCTCAAAGAACTGCAATTTGTCGATCTGCCTCTATGTTGAGGCCCTAGATCTGTAGTATCAGGCCTGAGGATCCGGTATGGGGACTTCTGGGTGCTGTCATCCTGCAGCCAGCACAATGCCCTGAGCTGCTCCAGTCTCTTCTGGGCTTCCAGCAATCTCTGCTTCTTGATGATTCTCTCTAGCTGGCATGAGACATTTTTTCGCCGGACATTCTGTTCTGTGGCTCGAAGAGCGTGTCTCCGCAGGAGCTGCAGTTGTACCACCCTCTTCTGGCTTTGGACAAGTGGGGATGGTTGAGTTTCAGGGTCTGTCTGAAGCCAAACATCAGGTGCCACAGATGTCTCAACTTCTTTCTCTGCTACATGGTTGTCTTCTTGCTGCTGCTGCTGCAAGCTAGCCAGCCAGGTCTCTTCTCTGAGCAGCCACTGCTGGTCTGGGAACCAAAAACACCCAGAGAGAAGGTCAGCACCCTCCTCCCTGCCTGTGGCTGCCTGGACTCAGCCACCTCTGGCCATGCCTAGACCTGTGTGGTGTGAAAGAGCTGGCCAGGGCGATGTGGCAGGATGAGGGCTGCAGGCTACGGGGCCTCAGCACAGAGTGGGCGCATGCTAGGGCAGGCAGCAAGACAAGGACCAATGTGCAAGTGGAGTGAGCAGGAGGCCCATCACTCTGAGGGACAATAAGGAAGTTAGCTTCCTTATCCTTGCTTCCAGCCCCCTTGTAAGAGCCTCTTGTCTCTGAAAGACGGGAGAGAACACCTAATACCAAAGGTTCCATCATATCACAAAGAAAACAAAGGAGAGAATACAGAAGGCTGGGGCAGCATGAAACGGAAGAAATGAGAAGATAAGCAGACATTTTAAATGGTGGGCACCTACTTTCTTTAATCTGCTGGCTGATGTAAGCCTGGTCAAATTTCAGTTCCTTCTCAGCTCTAATCTGTCCTGCTAGGATTTGTTGCCTCAAATCATTCACAAAGCACTGCTGCTGGGCCCTGTGGGACGTCTCTCCATCCCTTGGTGCCTGATGGTCCTCGTCACATTGCTCTTCAAGCACTCTCCTGTCACAGAAGCATCCGGGGTTACCCGAGAGGAAATGCAAACCAAGGTCAGGACAAACTGGTGGCAGTCTAAGCCCCTCCAAGACAGCCCCTGAATTCAACAGGGTAGAGAAGGCTTTGGACTTCTGGCAACTTGGGACAAACAGGCATGGTGTCATAGGCAGCTCGTGATGTCACAGTGTAGGAGGGGAGAGCTGTCATTAAACTGGCATATTCTTAGATTTGTGGGTTGAGCAGAAACACAAGTTCATTTTGGTTAAGGAAAATCACCAAGAAAGTTGTTTTTAAAAAGACACAAAATTATTTTTTGATTAAAATCAAGAAGTTTTGTCCTTTAAAAAACAATAAAAAGGTATCTTCTAAAGATCTGCTGGCAATACCAGGTAGAGCAGAAGCTCCAGAAACACCATGGGAATGGAAATTCCCCCCTACCTCTTCAGAGATGACTACTGCACCTCCATTCCCTGAAACAGAAATCCTCTGTGACCTGGCGGGAAGAGGCAGCTGACCCAAGGGGGAGACAGAATTTACACGCACACTATACATATGTGCGTGACAGGAGACCCTGAGGAGAGCTGGTCTCCACTCAAGGGCTGTCCTCAGTGAACAAGCCCTGGAATAGAATCAAGAGTTTCAGACTCTGCCATATCTTTCAGAGATAATACTGAGGCATTTACTGGTGAAATATGTCATGAATTTGTGTAGACCCAATGGAGAGGAATAGGGGAAAGCAAGTGTGGATAAAAATGAAGTAAGATTAGCCAAGAGTTGATAATTTGTGTTGTATTCAAAATTGTCCTTTATAAAAAGTTTACAAAGAATTCTAGATTCTAGTCATGCTTTACTCTACCACCAGATCCCCGTACGACTACGGATCAGTCAAAGGCTTCTTCTGAAAACTGAAAGCTTCTAACTACTTGCTGGGGTCACGCGTGGTCTCCTATGCAAGTACCTCAAATGTTTTATCTGCAGGGGATCTTCAGCCCTGTCATCCAGGTTGCTAAAGGAGCAACTGTATGAGCACTCCAGGGTGGGCATGGGAGGGAAGTGGCTGGGAAGAGTCGGATTCTGCTAGAAGCTAACAAAAAAGCCAGAATCTGACCTGCCTCATCCAGCGCTCAGCCCTCTACAATCCCAGAACATCATGACTCGAAGGCTTGAAGAGGCTCACTTATTGGTTTGATGCTAGAACCAGATCTCAGGCGGTATGAACAGTGTGCTACAAGGAATTCACTCTTTTTAGGAGAGTTACGGCATTGTAGCAGAATGAAATCACAGAGAGTGTCAATCAGAGGTCCAGGCTGGGCGCAGTGACACAGTAGCTCATGCTTGTAATCCCTAGGATTTTGGGAGGCCAAGGTGGGAGGATCACTCGAGTCCAGGAGTTTGAGGTTGCAGTTAGCTATGATGGTGCCACTGCCCACCAGGCTGAGTCATAGAGCAAGACCCTATCTCTAAAAAACAAAAACAAAACAAACAAAAAAAAACAGAAAAGTAAAAATAAAAAAAATTGAAAAATAAATTAGAGTCCACAAACTACAGCCTGTGGGTCAAATTTGGTCTGCTGCCTGTTTTTATAAATAAGGTTTCACTGGAACACAGCCAAACCCATTCATTTATGTGTTGTCTAAGGCTGCTTTTGCACACTTGCTTTGCCACACTGGCAAAGTTGAGTAGTTGCAACAAAGACCATATGGCCCACAAAGACTAAAATACTTTCTCTGGCCCGCTACAGAAAAAGTCTGCCACCCCTGTCTCAGAAGAAGTTAAGATTTCAAAATGCAGCCTTGAAGAGGACAGTGAAAGATGGATGGCTGGAGAGGGATGGGTGGAATAGGTAGATTGGGGGGTGGGAGTGGGAGCTGACGCAACCACAGTCCCTTCCCTGGGAAGGAGGCTGTGAGGTGATTCAATCTGCAATGGGTCCAAGGACTAGGACCGGCCCAGATACTCGAGCAGGTGTCCTCAGTGGAAGATTAGTGCCGATTGCTGTGGCAAAAGGCCAAATACACACAGTTGAAACATAAAGAGGAAAGGTACCCTTTATCATACGTGAGGCAGAAGGCTAGGGATGGCAACTGGAACAGAAAACCAGTTAATTGCAAAAAAAAATTAGAAAAAACAGTTAATGGGAAACATTTTGTACATCTATTTATATGTATCATGCCTATATACTGCTGCAAATTTTGTCTGACCACAGAATGTAATTCTCATGTAATTCTACAAACATGAGCCCTTCAGAGGATCCTAGACAAACCCAGCTAAGATCAACAGACCACCAGATGCAACAAGCAGGGAGGGGATCTTTATTTTGAGTTCCCTGAGATCACTTAGTTTCCTTCTCTGGCTGTCTCCCCAACCTTCAGATTTACAATTTGCTTCTCCCTAGAACAACAGTCCCTCTACCTTTCCCCTGGGAAAGTGGCAGCTATGATAGAGTTTCCTTCATAGCATCGCTGGCACCGGCAAGGAAAGAGTGTCTGGGATGATGACCCAAGATGCCACACAGTCAGACAGAATGGCTCCCTCTGCTAAGCACATTAGTCAAATTCCCAGAGCAAGTGAAAAAGGAAATAGCAACCTTATGCTACATGTCTAGGTAGATTACAAAGAGCATGTCTTCATTTACCTGCCAGCCAAGAGACCCCTGTCTCTATCAGATGACTGCCCTTCATCTTCGGTGGCTCCAGCATCCCCCAGCTGCTGCCTGGTCACCTGCTGCCAGGACTCCACTGCGCCCTCCCTCTTCTTTTTGCAGCCCTCCTCCACTGCCTCAAGGTCTGGCAGCTTCTGCAGCAGAATGCAGCAGCGTCTACTTACTAAGGCAACAGTGGTGGCAGCAGCAACAGCAACAGTGTTTCCCAGGCTCTAGGCACTTAAGGGTAATCCCTAAAATTCCAAATGGGAAAATGCCAAGAACATAGGCAATGGTATTCAAGGACAAATTCCTCTCTGGTCTAGATTACTGCTGCAAGAAACAAAAGAGAGCAGACTGGCCAATTTCCCTTGGCTCTGGAGTCAGCTCCAGCTTTGTAGGCCCCATGAATGCTCCTCCAGAGAAAGAAATGAGGAAAAGAAAGCCTAGACAAGAGGAGGCTTTGGATCCAACCCCATCCAAGAGCAGAGGGAGAGACTCTCATGGACACAGCCACAAATCCGGACTGGGAGCTCAGCTGGCAACGTGCATTTTTCTCTGCTTTTATGCGTTCCTCTACCTGGTCATTTTGCCCAATCACAGGCTTGAGTACCATACCACATCACCCCTACCAAAGGCTGGCACACGGATGCTGGCTATGGTAGCTGGGCTACCATAGCCCAGCCTACAGGTTCCTAGTACTGGAGCTGAACAGTGGAGGCAGTGGGTGGGAGAGGCCTTGATTCTGAAATCCTTCTCTATCCTTACTGAATGAATGGGCACATTCTTGGTGCTTCTGAAAGGTCATGTCAGTGCTCATGGGGCTAGAGAGCCGTACAAGACTGTTTTTTTTTTTTTTTTCGAGACACAGTCTCACTGTGTTGCCCGGGCTAGAGTGCCGTGGCATCAGCCTAGCTCAAAGCAACCTCAAACTCCTGGGCTCAAGAAATCCTCTGGCCTCAACCTCCTGAGTAGCTGGGACTACAGATATGCACCACCACACCCAGCTATTTCTTAGTATTTTTAGGAGAGAAGAGGTCTCACTCTTGGTTAAGTTGAACTCCTGAGCTCAGACAATCCTCCCACCTTGGCCTCAAAGATTGCTAGGATTACAGGTGTGACCACTCAGCCCTAAGAGGAAAATTTATAGCCTTAAATGCCTACATCAAAAACTGAGAAAGATCACAAATCAACAATCTAATGAATTGTCTTGGGGAACTAGAAAAGGAAGAGCAAACCAAACCCAAAGCCAGCAGAAAAGAAATAACTAAGGTCAAAGCAGAACTAAATTAAATTGAAAACAAACAAACATAAACCCCTATACTATTGTGTTGTTGACTATATTTTTCTTTTGTGCTAGTAATATTTGTTTTCTGAATGTGGTAGCTCTGACGTTAGGTACACATATATTTAGGATCATTAAAACCTTTTAATGCATTTATCCCTTTGTCATTATAATATGACCTTCTTTGTCTTTTTTTCTTTTTTAGATTTAAAGTCTGTTTTTCTCTGCTGTAAGTATAGATACCACTGTTCACTTGGTTTCCATTTTCGTTGAATATCTATTTCTATCCCTTTATTTTCAGTCTGTGAGTCTTTACAGGTATGGTGAGTTTCCTATAAACAGCATATAGTTAGATTATGTTTTTAAAAATTCATTCTGCCAATTTATATCTTTCAAGTGGAGCATTTAATCCATTCACATTCAAGATTAATATTAATATATGAAGCTTTGCTCTTGTTCATATCTTTAGTTGATATCTCGTTGTTTTATAAATTCTTTGTATTTTCTTTTTCTCTGTGGTTTGCTGAACTTTTGTCATATTGTCATTTAATTCCTTTCTCTTTCACTTTTGGAAGTCTTTCATAATACTCTTATTTCAAGTGCTTTTGTGATAAATAAATATTAACCTTTCATTTCCATGTTAAGATTCCTTTGAGCATTTCCTTCAGGGTTAGTCTGGAGGTTAAAAATTCTCTCAGCATTTGTTTGTCCATGTAAAAATTTATTTCTCCTGCATTTATGATGCTTATTCTGGCAGGATATAAAATTCTTGGCCGGGAGGTTTTTTTTGAGCACTTTGAAAAAGCAATTTTATTCTCTTCTGTTCTGTAAAATTTCTGCTGGCAAGTCCACTCTTACCATAAATTTTTTGTAGGTGATTAGATGCTTGTCTCTTGCTCATTTTAAAATTCTGTCTTCACTCTGACTTTAGTCATTCTGATATTCATATGCTGTGGTGAAGTCCTTTTTGCAAAACATTTGCTAGGGATCATTGGTCCTCCTGTATCTGAATGTCTAATTCTCTTATAAGTTCTGGGAAATTATTATTGATTATTTTTTAGAATGGGTTTTCTAAATTTTTTTGATCTCTGTTCCCTCTCAGGAAAACTCATAATTCATATATTTGGTTACTCTGTACTGGTCCAGACATCTCACAGGATTGCTCATACTTGTTTATCTTTTTCTCTTAATTTTTTTCTGAGTGGATTATATCAAAAGACTTGACTTGAGGTTCTGAGATTATTTCTTCTGTTTTGTCTAGTCTGTTTTTGAAGCTTTCCAATTGTTTACAATTTCTTTCAATGAATTTTTCACTCCCAGACTTTCTGTTTGGTTTATTTTGATGATGCCTATCTCCTTGGTGAATTTCTCATTTATATCCTGAATTGATTTTCTGATTTCTATGTATTTGTTTTCAGATTTGTCATTGAACTTCATTAGAATTAATACTTGGAATGCTTTATCTGGCATTACAAGAGATTCTTTTTGATCGGGATCAATTGCTAAACAATTTTTATGATCCTTTGCCAGTGTAATATTTTCTTGCTTTCTCCTGTTTCATGTGTCCTTCCTTTGATATCTCTGTATCTGATGTAGCAGTAGCTTTTTCTGATTTTTTGAAATTGCTTTAGAAGGGCAGAATTTTTTCTGGTAGATGTATATATGTTGTTGGGTAAGTAAGACACGTTGACTTTTAATTTGAGTACCTGCAGTAGTATGATCTTTGTATGATTTATCAGGTAGTACACAGAGTCAGTGACATCTGCGATTTCCTTACTGGCTTAGGAAACAGTTATTCAATGTGGCTACAGTGAAGTTAGCTGGGTACCTGAACATCTGCTGAGCCAGTCATTGGGCCCCGGTGGTAGAAGCAATGGGTTCAGAATTCCTGATTTTAGACCCCAGAGCAGCTTATGCTAGCAGAAGTGTTAGTGGGTTCTGGGTGCCAATTCTTGGGTCTTTGGGTGGTTTTCTCAAAAGCTCATAGTTGGAGCACAGGGTCAGATGTGTGGGTGGATTGTCAGGTCCCTGAATAAATGGTGTGATATGGCAGGTGATATGGGAGGTGGCAGTAGTGGTGATGGAGACATCCACTATGATTCAAATTATCCGTGGTGGTGTTACTGGAAGCTGCAGTGGATTGGGCAGGCTACTCCCCAGTTCCACAACTGCCTATAATAGAGTGGTAGATATTGTCCTGTGTTTGCTTAGGAGAGCTTATCTCCCTGTCCCTTCTGAGCTGAGTGGTGGCTTCAGCCACATCCCTTTGAACTCAGCCTGAGTGTGGGGCAGCTAAAAATTCCCAGAATGGCATCTTCGGCCTGCGGCCAGAAAGAATGAAGCTCCTTCCAGGAAAACAGTGCAGGAAGGTGCTGGTGGGAGTGCTGTCCTCTTACATCTTGGTCTCACTTCAGCCACAACAGAGTAATAGGAATTGTCCTACATGTGTGTAGGAGAGCTTGGGCTCCCCTGTTCCAGGGTGAAGCTTCAGTTGTGTTTCTTCAAAGTCAGCCCAAAGTTGGGGCACTGCCCATCTTTAAACTCCCAACCTGGCACCTTGGGCCTATAACTAGAGTAGCTGGTTCCCTTCCAAGTAAATTACATAGGTAAAGATGCAGAGGGGAGTGCCATCTGCTCACATGTGAGTCATACAGCAGCCCATAGTAGGATAGTGTCAATTGTCATAGATAAGTGAAGGACTACTTGGGCTCCCTTTTGCTTTATCAGCTGGGTGGAGCTGTAGCTGTGTCAGCCTCAACTCAGCCCAAGGGTAGGGTACTGCCCAATTTTAAACTCCTAAAATGAGACCTTGGACTTGTGACAAGAAGGTGAAACGCTTCTCCAATAGGCTTTCTGACAGGAAAGTGGGAAGTGCAGGTCACCTGAGATATGGTTTTGTAGCACCATTTATTGAATAAGGATTTTTTTTCCCCAGTGCAGATCCATACTTTCTTCACTGGACTGGATTAGGGTCCAATGTGTTTCACAGGAAAGACTTTGGGTATAGCCACCTAAGTATCTGAGGCAACATCTACACATGTTCTAAGGCCTCTGGTTTCCTATGTAAATCTGGGTCTCTTAG